>NW_019776175.1:5777-98024 GCF_001039355.2 Lingula anatina | reverse complement strand
GCAGTTGACACCAGTGTTTCTGGGGTCTCTCTGCTCTGGTGACGTCATCTTGCCATGACTGTGCGCCTGACGACAAAGTTGCAGCACAACAATGCATAGAGACCAAAGCATTAGCGCTGTAAACTGCCGCATCCTTACAGAGAGACAGAAGCCCTGCGTCCTTTAGAACTTCTACGACAGAACTGAATTGCTTGCCAAACTCAATCCCTTCTTATTGAATAAATTTCATTCTTTGAATGCCTTGATACTTAAGAAGATTCATGGGGCACCTCTCCCTTCGCAAAACTGTCTGCGGGACATGCTCGGTAAACTCTTAATAATGGAATTATTTGACAATAAGACACGTTTTTAAGTTATTTGGCCTGTGAGTATTCAATCAGAACGGCATTGTCCCGGATGCACGAATGTAAACATTCCACTAGCAAAAATGCAAGGAGAGTATAAAACAGTACTGCGGTTTGTTCGAGTAAAAGTGATCTTCACAATGGAGATCAATCGTAATACGATATATGTTAGAGAAGTCCCTTTTATTTGAACATAACAGGGTAAGAATGGTTTGAGGAGGCATACAAGGTAGATATCATTATCAATATTTTCGGGACACGATCCTTGGAAATAACCTTGGAGAAAGACCGATTTTTTTCAGTAAAGGGTGTGGAATAGGTTTAATACGTTTATACGCGCAGTAATTAAGTAAATATGTTCATATACATGTATACATACATATATATGTGCCTCTATATACATTCTCTCGGCAGTTTAGTCTTCATAAAACCAATAGGAAACGCTGTAGTTTGAGATAAATACGAGCACTTTACTGCTATATAGTACTACGAGAAAAATGCTAATTACACTACGTTTAACCTGTACTCATTAGGCTGAGAAAAGTGCAGAGGGGGAGGGGGGCAATTATTTCCTTCTTTATAACTTAACCTTAAAATTCAATTAGGTAATAAACACAATTTTTTCAATGCAAACGGGGATTCTGCGCATACAATTCTTAATGTGTTTTTATACAATTTAAGTGACATACCAGTATTGTATCTAATGAATTCACGACAGGTCCACGTGTTTTTGACACACCTTATTATATTACATATTGTGAGGTGAATCGTGATACAAGGATAATGGGAATCCTCATTTTGTAAAGGTCTCGGGTGACCTAAACCGCCAGCAAACAAACTTAAGACGGGGGTGGGTTAATTGCCCAATGACCTACGGAATAGTAAGGTCATTGTTCGGACATGCTGGAATGTACCAGATGAAAACATCATTGAAGGCCAAGTAAAACGTATCTTTAAAGTTTGGAGCTGTTTGACAGTATTGCAATACATGAAATTGTCCGCGTCAGAAATAAATGCTTGTGTCACGCCCGCACTTTGAATGACAACAATGGCTCCTAATGTTGACAACTTCTAGCTTTATGTATTTTAATATCAACTGGCTCCCTTTTGAGGACAGAGCTGCCTGAGGGAAAAGTGGTTTAACCAATTGAACTGGCCATGGTCTGAGGACATGTGAAATATAACTAACGTTTATAAAGAGAGTTTTATTGGGGTGCTTTATTGTGATGAAAGCCAAAAAAAAAAAAAAAAAAAAAAAAAAATTACAGACGTGTGCAGCTTGTCATAATTTTGATCGAAAATTTTGATCTCTGTCTGTAATTTTCTCCAAATATCGTGAGAAGATTTCTGAATACATTCTGCACTAGCTTTTTGTGTCTTTTGGAGTTAACTTCTAACGCAAACATACAGGCTGTTTAAAATAAGAATTGATATGTCAGCACAATTCTACTATAGGAGTTAGACAATGCAATGAGATGCATGCTACAGCCAGGTGCTTTTGTTTATGTCAGCTGTTTTGTCAAATTACAATTTAAAAGAAATTAATTCAGAGATGCTTCACACTGACGAATATTTAGGCAGACACGTTTTACTTTTCTTGAAGTTTATTGATGAACCTTTCACAAAAGATTGATAAAAATCAACTCAATAGAAAAATATAATAGAATTGAAAGTCGGAAGGGAGTTTCCGTTTTAATAAAAAAGTGTACAGCTAGAACATTTTGAGTTAAAGGATTTTTTCATTCAAATTTTACTGACCTTGCGATATAACTACACTGTATTTGTGATTTTGGACCCTGGTAATATTCCCTTTATTAATTAATCAATTAAGGTTCTGGAACACAGTTTTGTGCATGACAAATATCTACATATACGTAGATATCTCAATAAGCTTTTTGTCACGACAAATTAATATCTATTGGAATGTTCGGAGCGTACGTGACTAACGTATTGCAAATTACATCATTGGTAGCGAGTCATGACGAACAATGACTGGATTAGTAAAGCCTAGTGTAATTTAACATATCCGTTTATACAGTAAGGACTATTCAATGAAATCAAAATGAAAAGTTTAATTATCAGTGCACTTTTTCCCAATCCGTAGTATTTCATATAGCCACGACACACTCTTCAATAGTCCGTGTAAGCAATTATCACCCGTTTACTTTGATATCAATAATATTGCTCATATACAGACCTGACATTTAATATGGAATATTTCAGTTTTAACGGTATACCTAGGTAAAAATGCGTTCTTTTTTCAAAAAAATTGAGATCTCATATCAGACATCTGACTGGAGAAGTGTGAAGTCAGGTGTGTCGCTGCCAATTAACTGACTACCAAGTCTGTTGCACTGTTGTCTTGTGTAATATGCACTGATATAATTGGGCAGTGCTCCTGTGGGCTGGTCAAAGCTTGGCTATGGCGAAGCATGGTTCTGTCAAGAAGTATCCATATGTCGGCAACTACTGCATAGAAGAATTCGAAATTTTGCATGCAAGCGGTCGGTTTTGCAATGCGTAAAATGAGTTAAGCAGTGTTTTACAAAATTGTTTAGCTGTGCCAGAATGGCGCGAAAAGCACAGACATTGCCAGACAGATTATTGTGTCAAACGGAATGGTCTATACAGTTTTATAGGATAATGCCCAGACTGATGTACCTACACAGAGACCACACCCAATGCATCGACTTCCTACCACCAGGGTACAGGACTCACTGTCCTTCAGGATATGCTGCTGCAAATAAACCAAACCACCCAGTACATTTTGAATGAGGGGCAAATTGTCACCAAAACGCGTTTTTCAAGGCTCTTAGCGAACACCAAACTGTTTTCAGCATGTTAAGATAACAGATGACCTCTGAGGAAGCCACTGTGAACAGCAAAGCAGTGAAGTCTGTTTCTCTAATAAATTGGGGACCATGACCGTTACCGGGTAGAACACTGAAACCGCGTGGCTTTCTTTATTGGGGTCAGATTTCACCTGTACCACTAAACTGGTCTAAACAAAGTTTACAGACATCCTGAAGAGGCCTACGACGAAGCGTGTGCCACTTCGTAAGTGACTAGGGTCATCGGCAGTGTCAGTATTTAGAGTGGATACCACATTGGTGCCAAAACACCAATGGTAGTCATCGATGAAAACCTGGACCAGATCAAATAAAGGAATAATCTGAGAACCACTTGACTATCATTTGATAGGGGGCACCTTAGGAACAATTTTAGGTTGCACGATGAGATTGCCGGTTCACACAGAGCACTTTTAATAGCAGATAACTTACAGAACCAAGGGAATGAGTAGCTACCTTGGTCATCAAAATCGCCATAACTAAACCACATAGACAATATATCGGTAGGTCATTACTCGCCGAATCAACGGCCTGCACGTCCTACAACAAAACTGAGCCAAATTGGACAAGTTTTAACCGTTGCCTGGAATTTTATTTCAGATTAAACTCTAAAAATCTATCATTAGGAATACCTTGTGACTTGAAAACTCTGGTAGCAGCAAGATGAGGTCAAGCGTAACAGCAACTGTTGCTTTGACTAGACGCTGACATGGGGGGCCTTTGTGGGACATGTAACTCTTTTAAAGACAATAATTAGGAAAATATGGAGATCCCAAATATCGCTATCAATGGTTGTCGTATAACTCAAAGTAGGCAATGTATTTTTGTATGCTTCACTGGCGAATTCAATTAATGAACTGATGTCACACTGACATCGAATAGATTATCAAAAGTTATTAAAGCACGATTCTAATCCTTATTTTCATTTATCAGTCAGCAAAATAGGAAAAAAACTGATAAATTATGATTTGGAAAAAATATTCCATATTAAATGTCAAGTCTGTATTTAACCTAATCATCATACAGACAGTTATACACTGTTATGCTGCTAGCACATGTTCCGATGTCCATGTTGCATTAGCAGAGCTGCCTCTGAGACTTTAACTGGGTTCCCATTCCCAGAACCTTTTGTACTCACTTTGTATCGATCTATCGCCGAGGGGTTTCTCGCTAAATTGCTTTCAGCTTAAGCGGCTAAGATGTCTGGCACGCCTACTGAAGCTGCTAAACGATAATTAATTACCTCCTAGCAGCTGCAGTAGGTGTGACAGACATCTAAGCCGCTAACGTTGACTGCAATTTAGCGAGAATCCACTCGGAGATACAGTAGATCGATCCACAATTAGTACAATAGCGTCTGGGAATGGTCCCTTTGACTTTATGAGCCATATATGCTATTTTCTCTAAAAACAACGCCTTCTGAAGGGGGCTCTCCCATTCCAGTGACGTCAGTTAATCTGCCGTCACTATCTTCATATAGGTCATTCTCTACCATCTGCATGTCGTCATCTGACACGTCATCTCCGAAGTGCGTTGCCAGCTGGTAATCATCAGAGTCAGCTTCACTGGTACCTTGGATTGCACTGGGCTGTGAATTTTTCTTTTTCTTCCTCTCTGGCACAGCGTACAGATCGCTGGGGTTCTGCACACTGTCGCCCGCTGTATCTGAGGCTGTACATGCTCTGGCTTTTTTCTTTCTTTCGGGGACGGCGTACAGGTCAGCTATTGTACTTTCTTGTTCTTTTGCATTCGTGTGCAACTTAACATCGTCTGGTGCATTTGGGGATGAAACGACTGCTGAGGAAAAACCAGTCTCAGAAACATCTTGAATGTCATTGTAATCGTTGCTTAGTCGATGGGAAGAAGATGGCTGATTTTTATGGTCTTGTGAAGAATCATTTTTCTCTTTGCCTCTGAAATGAAAGTGTTGTAATAGCCACACCAACAAGTTACAAAATTAAGAAAGGAACAGACGTTTTTCTCTCCTTTTGCGAGCTTTGGCTTAAAACCACGGCTGTAGAAGAATGCAAAGGGCTGCATGTATCCTTGCATCTGGTGGTACGTATTGTGAGTTCACAAGTAATTAAGCACGGCGCGTTTTCTGCTAAAATCCTTGTTTACGAAATAAGTATTACTATGTAACTGGTGCAGGTTTTTCCCTTTGAAAGAAATCGTATAAAATCCAATACTAAAACACCTAAGTCAATAATGCAGATATCAGAAACAGGTATATCTTCGCTATTATTGAATTATTTACTATTTCCCTTTTTAATTGTTTTTTCATAAATCGCGGGAGCGTTATAAAGTGTCCGTTCACGTGCATTTAATTATTTCTATAAAAAGTATACTGTACCTTCGTCTCCAATATACTAGGCCAAGCACTACAACAACCAGGATTACAACAACCGCCGCTGTGCCAGCACCTGCTGATATTGCCGCTATGTTTTCTGTAAAATGGAAGATAATGATGAATTCTAAACATCTGATCAACATAATTTTATTTTGGAAACAGAAGCGTTTGTATTACCTTTCTGGTAGATGGCATTTTCTTTATAGGATGGCTTGTTTCGTTTTTGAATTTTTAAATTAAAATGATAAAGGGTAAATTGAATTTAATTGCCCATTGCAGCTAGCGTGATCTTCAATTCTTCAGATATTAACCACATTGGGGAGTGTTATCATGTGTTCATTATCTTTCCATCTATTTTTAAGCTTTTTGTCATCCATTGAAATGCATTGAAATAATGGCATTATATTATTTTGCAGCTAGAGTACATTCACAATCCGTTTCAAAACGTTAAAAATCAACGGTTACCAACCTGGTTGTCCGGCCAATTTGTCCGCGTTTTGACCACTGGTCTTAAAACACTCAGGAAATTTAGGTCCCCATGTACCATCTTTTCTACAACGCAGTGTGACGCGACTTCCTCCCAAGCCCATATGAAAACCATCTGGGCATGTCACATTGACTACACTTCCATATAGAAAAGGTCCCGTTGGTGAGACGCTGAGGTTGCTCGATAAGATCGAAGATCCTATATCGTTGCAGTATACAGGTGAACAACTGGGTACACTATCCATACTTGAAGTTCCATTGGCTAGACATTCAACAGTTATTACGTCTTGCTTACCAGGAAATAAATGTCCCTTCGGACAGCGGTACAATTTAGAGTCTGTATACTTGAAACTTGCTGACCCGTCCACTGTGAGGTTTTGGTTATGAGTAGGTAAGGGACAAGACCTTGGTTCACATGCAGGTAACTTGTTTTGGCTAAACTGTCCATTTTCCATGCAAACTAAAGTGATAGATGATTGGTTAGTAACGGGTAGGACATACCCGGTATCACAATCTAAATGTACGTGGTTTTCGGAGAGATGCGGCCCACGTTCTCTTGGTTTCATGTGTGTCAGGTTCTGCGGCAGTTGACACTGCACTCTGCAATCTGGGATGGATGCGTTGTATGTTAGATTCGCAGTACAGGTGATAATTTTCACGGAAGTGCCATCAGGGAACACGTGATCGGTTGGGCATTCAAAGTCCACGTGTTGGTGCACGTGGTATGGTGGTTCTTTAGATGTCTCTGCGTTGCTGTCGAAATTCGGTGGCGAACAAATACCGGGTTTACACTGGGCAGCAGTGCCATTCCATGTACCGTTGATTTGACAAAGCAACGTCTTTGATTTGGAGTTGTTCTCGAGAAAATGTCCCTGGATACATGTGTATTGTTTTACATCCCCAACGTTGTAAGCCTGGGGTGGTATATGTACCGTTGTATTTACCCCGCTCCCAGGATCAGGGCATGTCGTAACTGCAAGAATAGGAATCTTGAAAATATACTTCTCTATGTGATAATATATTTTGCATGTTTGATTTACACGTTACTTAACTATCGGTATGTATACTGCAATCCACAGACTGAAAATACAATGTCTTACATAAAATATTTGTATGAAGATAGTTCCCACGTATTATCAGCTACATTTAATGTTTTGTTAAACATGCCTATGGAAACTAAGTTACATGTAAATACGAAATACAAATACAAGTACACACATGTAGGTACTCCTCTCGGAGTTAACATCTTTAGTGAATATTAATATTGAATAATAAGACAACTTAATAATGTGTTGGTGTCAAAAATTATTATCAAAAAAGACTTACGGCTGATGCAATTATCTCCTGTATAACCCACATGACAAATGCATGATTGGTTGTCACCTTGAGTTCGCTGACAACTGCCACTGCCACATTGTTCACTGCACTCCCATACTTCAATAACTAAAACAACATAGAAGCCTAAAGGATTAGGTCACTGAAAGAATATTTCGTGTGGGCTATCATTTGCTGCATTTTGCCAAAATAACTCATTGACGAGTTTGTTTTTACGCATATGCTATTTTGACCTAGGCCTATTAAACATTATTATAATATTTGAATAAACGTATCAAATATGGAAATTTCATTGTTATCTAATGAATGCACGGAATGACTAGCATTAACATTTGGATAAAATTGATTCTTTATCAAAAGTAAATTAATTGTTTGTTTTTGTCAGAATTATGGTCTCTAAAACTTTGGACAGATGCATGTACTGTGACTAAATTCAAATTAACACCTGACAATACTGAACACGGCCTATTATCCGCCTTACCTGGACTACACTTTTGCATTTTATAATGATCGACGGCAGACACCAGATCGCGAGAATTGCAGAATGTGCCAATCTCGTGAAACCAGCACTCTTTACTAGCATTATTCCAGTCAGCAGCATAACAGGAGGAGTTGGTTACACACCCATGAACACATTGTTCTACTGTTTCGAGTTCCTTCATCTTTGATGCACCCTGTGTACCGTATTTATGGAACACTTGGGTCACGTTTTTTGGCACTGAAACGTTTTTTATAGTTAAAAGTAAAATGCCATGATTATATTAAGAAACCATGAATTTTATTTTAAAAAATGAAATAATTTTCATTCGACACACCTCAGTACTAGTAGTTTAAGTTAAGAGAATAATTCTTTGAACGAAAAGAGAAACTATAGAGTAGGCCCCCAATATCATCTTATATTTCAATTATCTTTATATCAATAGATATTCATTTTACTTTACAGCAAGAATTTCCCATTTGCCTTGTGATGACTAATATCATAATGGTCCAATCTGATCATTTATAAATGAATAAATTTCACCACTACGGGCATCGCGAAAGTTCACTTCCGCGGTTTATTAAAAGGGACTAAATATAAATCCCATTAAAGAGAGACCCATATACAAAACAGGACAAATCAATAAATTCTTCTTAAGTCGAAAAAAACATATTTACTGGCGCAAATGGTTGGCGTCCTCGTTCCACACAGTCTCATTTTTATCAAAGGTCGAGGGCACTTCCTGTCATTTGGTAGAGCTTCGATGTCGGGTTCGATGCATATACCTAAGGAAAAAATATACACACATACATGTAATCAGCACGTTAAAGTATAATTTAAACGATTTTAACTGTTTTTATCAGCAATTAAAAGCACATTATAAGTTGCACTTCAGTTTCCTTTTGCAGATGCCCACAAACAGAAAACCCTGTACCCTGCCATATTGTGATGCCTGGGCATTTATTCAATGGGTATTTGGCTGATTTGATTGAACATCATGCACATTTATTTAAATGCCGTTTTTAAATTACCTGAAGAAGTATAATTACTTGGCAAGGAGTAAATAATTAAAGTTATTTATTCAACAATATGCACACGACTAATTTATTTTGATTAAATAATATGACCCTGAAATTTATTCATACTTCCTGCTTGTGACCTTGGGTTATACATGGGTGAGTGAACAGACAATAAAAAGATCTATAGTAAAGAATAAGGCCAAGGTACAACATTATCGAGAATACCTTAACATTGTTCAGTTGGGGATAAAACCAAACTTACACTGAGAAATTCCTTTACAGAATTCAAGTGAGTGCATTGTTTGTCGTAATAATGCAACCGATATATATTCTTGCTTGCACATGACTTCGTTGTTGACATTGATATTTAATCCATCGACATGACATTCACGTCAACATGACGATATGTACAAGACGGCTGTGACAGACACATCACACTGTCAACAATAAATGTACACTGAATTACTCCTGTGTCGAGACAGCAGGCTTTTTCCCTGCAAGTTTTGTTAGAGGCAAAGCGTGACCAGCAGAATTCCTGTGAAGGATGAGCACAGCGATTGCTGCCCCAACCTTTCCCCCAACATAGCTTATTTACCAGCCTGTCATTACACACAGGCCCTTTCCATATCGAGTGGTACAGTTTTCTGTATGGCACCCGTTTAGGTGATTGACAAACCTGCCCCAGCGCTCAATCGGCACAGCCACTTAAACTAATTAACAGTACACTGAGGCTTGTGAAAGGTAGCTACACCCATCCCGTAGCGTAGTTACCTGTAAGTTGTAGTGAAACTGGTGTGTTACAGAAAACTGTACCCATTGATGTGAAAAGGGTCACAGTAAACTACCTCGATATGTACAATATCTGCCTAGAGAGACCGTCTTGTTTAATCGTCTTTGCTTTATTTTGCCTACCATTATATCCCCATTCTGCGGTGAGCGCTTTTCATACCACACAATTTATATGCACCAGACACTTCATTTTAACTCACCTTCGACTATACTGATCTTGATGACCCAAATCAGCATGATCAGAATACCGACATTTCTCAGGAATGCAGAGTTTGAGCATGTGAGAGAGACCGCCATCTTGTTCGATTATCTCGTAAATAGGCAATCCAAAGTTACTAGTTTCTACTTAGATGTGAACCGGGAAGTAAAAACGAAATACGATAACGCGTTATGCACACTTGGTTGAGTCACATACTTCTTTCTGTTTGAAGTTTTCTCTCATTTTTTTTCTCTTTCGCACATATAATAACGCCGCTAAAAGAGATGCCTGTTTAACAACTCACAGCCGTCTAATATGCCTTTTTTATTTTCACTGCTGAAATCCGCATTCCAAGAAAAGGAGATAACAGCGCGCCTTCTTAAGCGTGACGCAGCGTACACCCCAGGCGCAGGTTGCTTTGTTTCTTATCTCCAGATAAAAAAATCGGGGTCAATAATCAGCTTTACTGTTTGTATTAAAGTTAATCTTTTATTACATGTAGGTCGAGAGTCTGAAAATTAAAATGTAATTTGTACTGTTTCTCAAAGTAGATACAAGTTGACAGCTTCACTAGCATCCCGGCAAACAGATCGTTTTTTAACGTTTTTTGACTATGACAGTTGTAACAAATTTTGTAATTAATTCATATTCTCTCACTGACACCAAAGGCAAAAATGCCTGAACATTGGTATAATAAAGCAGGTGTCTGTATTGTCGTTCTGCTTTCTTTTCAACCAACTAATTTTATTCGAATATTTGCCTAATTTACTAGAGAGCAATAAACTGTCTAAACAACACTTTTTATTTTCCACGTGATAAGTTAGTTTACACACAGTAAATGAATGACGTTATCTACAGTAATATATGCGGTGCGCCACTATTGTAATGTTGCGAATCATAATAATTATCTAATTCGCTGTTCAGTTATATAGTATATGTACATGTAGCCGTTTGTCCTAGCTGTGCGTTATTCACTACCTACAGCATTCTTCGAGTGTAAACCAGGGAGTCAAAATAAAAAATAACTAGTTAACAGCTCTACCATAAAATCATATTGCTGTGGTATAACAAAGGGCGTGTAAAGAATATGTGTATATTGTACATGCCCCCTAGCACCAGCATCTACGGCAAGCGAAAATGCGGATGCTTTCTTAATCTGTCTTTGTCGAGATAAAAATCTTGCCTCCAGTTAAATTTGTTAATAATCGTGAAGCAATTTCGACTGTCGCTACGCTTTCTTTTCAGGAATTGCGACATGCTAATTTGTTTATAATTTAGAGAATTATCATTCCAGCAACACAATTTTCCTCTGACGATCAAGGTAAAATAGAAATTTTTCTGTGAATCTTCATGATAAAGTCACGAGCCACAGATGCTATTTTCTGTAAAAAATATCTCCAACTGATAGATACCTCACACACCGTTCACGTAAGTTGCCCCATCGTTACAGAGACTGTCATATAGGTCCCCTGGCTTGTCTCTGATATGCCTCAGTGATTCGTATTCATTAGCGCTAGCTTCACCTGTACCTATGGTTGTGCCGGAATGTGGTGTTTTGCTTTTCATCTCTAGCGCAGTGTAAAGACCACTGGGGTTTCGCACACTGCCGCCCCCTATATTTTGATCTACCCGTGCTCTAGTATTATTCCTCCTTTCCGGCAAGGTGTACAGTTCACGCATATTATTTTCTAATTTTTCTTGCTCTTTTGGGGGATTTACACCCCCTGATGCATTGGAACAGGTAGTGGCGACGGTAGTGGAAGAGAGATTGTTTGATACGTCCTGGATGTTACTGTAAACATGGCTTAGTTCCCGGGAAGGTGATAAATTACTTGATTGGTCATGCGAAGAACTGTTTCTCTCCTTGTTTCTGAAAGTAAAATGTTGTATAGTTATGCGCGTTATGTACTAGAATTTATTACCATAAGGCCTATATTTCGAGAAAGAACAGGGATGTGAAAGGCGAGGTCACTTTGAATGATAGCGTATATTGACTTCAGCATTTCAGTTTTCACCATTTGGCATATTTCACACCTATTTCGCGATCAGAAATTAGTGACGGACCTATCTTTAATTTAGCCCTCAGGTTGGTGCTCTATGGAGGGCCCGTTTATGTTCAGAGTATTTTTCATTAAAGTACCTTCGTTTCCAGTATATTAGTCCAAATCCTAGAACTACCAGGATTACAACAACCGCCGCTGTGCCAGCACCTGCTGATATTGCCGCTATGTTTTCTGTAAAGTGGAAGATAATGATGAATTCTTCACATCTGTTCAAGTTAATTTAATTTTGAAAACAGAAGCGTTTGTGTCATCTGTCTGGTATATGGTGCTTTCTACAGTATGTAGGATAGACTGTTTCTTTTTCGAATAGATTTAATGCTAAATTAAATTTAACTGTTTATGCAGCTAGCGTGATCTTTGATTCTTTATACATTTACCACAATGGGGGGGGGGGGGTTATCGTGTATTAAATGTCTTTCTTTCTATTTAAAAGTTTTTTGTCTACCATTGTAACGGAAACTTATTTTGATTTAAAATAGTGGCATTATTCTATTGTACAGCTTAAATTTATTCAGATTCAGCTCTACAAAGTTATAAATCAACAGTTACCCACCCGGTTGTCCGGGCATTCTGTCCGCGGTTTGACCACTGGTCTTAAAACAATCAGGTATCTGTCCCCATGTCCCATCATGTCCACAACTCAGCAAGACGTAACGTGTATCAGTGCCCATATTATAACCATCTTGGCAAGTCACATTGACTTTGCTTCCATATAGGTACGGTCCTGTTGATGACACGCCGAGCTTGCTCGGCAAAGATCCTATATCTGAGCAGTATACAGGTGAACAACTCGGTACACTAATCATGTTCGGAGTTCCATTGGCTAGACATTGAACAGTTATTTCGTCTTGCTTACCGGGAAATAAATATCCCTTCGGACAGCGGTACGATTTAGAGTCTAGATACCTGAAACTTGCTGACCCGTTCACTGTGAGGTTTTGGTTATGAGTAGGTAATGGACAAGACCTTGGTTCACATGCAGGTAACTGAGTTTGGTTGAACTGTCCATTTTCCATGCAAACTAAACTGATAGATGTTTGGTTAGTAACGGGTAGGACGTATCCGGCATCACAATCTAAATGTACGTGGTCTTCGGAGAGATGCGGCCCACGTTCTCTTGGTTTCATGTGTGTAAGGTTCTGCGGCACTTGACACTGCACTCGGCAATTTGGGATGGGTGCGTTGAATGATAGATTCGTAGTACAGTTGATAATTTTCACGGAAGTACCATCAGGGAACACGTGACCGAGGGGGCATTTAAAGTCCACTTGCTGGTGCACGTAGTTTGGCGGAACTTTAGATGTCTTTGCGTTGCTACCGACATCTGGTGGCGTGCAATGACCAGGTTTACACTGGGCAGCAGTGCCATTCCATGTACCGTTGATTTGACAAAGCAACGTCTTTGATTTGGAGTTGTTCTCGAGAAAATGTCCCTGGATACATGTGTATTGTTTTACATCCCCAATGTTGTAAGCCTGGGGTGGTATATGTACCGTTGTATTTACCCCACTCCCAGGATCAGGGCATGTCGTAGCTGCAAGAATAGGAATCTTTAAAATATACTTCTCTATGTGATAATATATTTTGCATGTTTGATTTACACGTTACTTAACTATCGGTATGTATACTGCAATCCACAGACTGAAAATACAATGTCTTACATACAATATTTGTATGAAGATAGTTCCCACGTATTATCAGCTACATTTAATGTTTTGTTAAACATGCCTATGGAAACTAAGTTACATGTAAGTACGAAATACAAATACAAGTACACACATGTAGGTACTCCTCTCGGAGTTAACATCTTTAGTGAATATTAATATTGAATAATAAGACAACTTAATAATGTGTTGGTGTCAAAAATTATTATCAAAAAAGACTTACGGCTGATGCAATTATCTCCTGTATAACCCACATGACAAATGCATGATTGGCTGTCACCTTGAGTTCGCTGACAACTGCCACTGCCACATTGTTCACTGCATTCCCATACTTCAATAACTAAAACAACATAGAAGCCTAAAGGATTAGGTCACTGAAAGAATATTTCGTGTGGACTATCATTTGCTGCATTTTGCCAAAATAACTCATTGGCGAGTTTGTTTTTACGCATATGCTATTTTGACCCTAGGCCTATTAAACATTATTATAATATTTGAATAAACGTATCAGATATGGAAGTTTCATTGTTATCTAATGAATGCACTGAATAACTAGCATTAACATTTGGATAAAATTGATTTTTAAATTCTTTATCAAAAGTAAATTAATTGTTTGTTTTTGTCAGAATTATGGTCTCTAAAACTTTGGACAGATGCATGTACTGTGACTGATTTCAAAGTAACACCTGACAATATTGAACACGGTCTATTATCCACCTTACCTGGACTACACTTTTGCATTTTATAATGATCAACGGCAGTTACCGAATCGCGAGTATTGCAGAATGTGCCATTCTCGTGAAACCAGCACTCTTCACTAGCAGTATTCCAGTCAGCAGCATAACAGGAGGAGTTCGTTACACACCCATGAACGCATTTTTCTACCGTTCTGAGTTCCATCATCTTTGATGCACCCTGTGTACCGTATTTATGGAACACTTGGGTCACGTTTTGTGGCACTGAAAAAGTTTTTTTGTCGTTAAATGTTAAAAACCATGATTGTATTAAGAAACCGTGAATTCTATTAAAATGAAATACTTTTCATTTGACACAGCTCAATACCAGTAGTGCACGTTAAAAGCATAATAGTGTGAACGAAAAGAGAAACTATAGAGCAGACACCCAATATAATCTTATATTTCAGTTATCTTTATTTCAATAGACTTTCATTTTACTTTACAGCAAGTATTTCCCATTTGCCTTGTAATGACAAATATAATTATGGTCTAGTGTGATCTAAATTCATACAGCAGCATTACAAAATGAATAAATTTCACCACTACAGGCATCGCAAATGTTCACTTCCGCGGTTTACTTAAAGGGACTAAATCCCTTTAAAGAGAGACCCATATACAAAAAAGGGACAAATCAATAAAATCTTCCTTAGATGGAAGAAAAACATATTTACTAGCGCAAACGGTTGGTGTCCTCGCACCACACAGTCGCATTTTCAACAATGGTCGAGAGCACTTGCTGTCCGTTGGTAGAGCATCGATGTCGGGTTCGATGCATATACCTAAAGGAAAATGTTAATACACCCATACATGTAATCAGCACTTTAAAGTATAATCTACACGATTTAAATTGTTTTTATCGGCACTTAAAAGCACATTCCAAGTTGTACTTCAGTTTCATTTTGCAGATGCCCACAAACAAAACCTGCCATATTGTGATGCCTGAGCATTGAGACAATTGGCATATGGCTGTTTTAATTGAACATATACACATTTATTGAAATGCCGTTTCTAAATTAACGTTAGTACAACAACACGGTAAGGAGTAAATAATTAAACTTATATATTCAGCGATATGCACACGACAAATTTATTTTGATTAAATAGCATGACCCTGAAATTTATTCATACTTCCTTCTTGTGACCTTGGCTTATACAAGGGTGCGTGAACAGACAGAATAAAAAGATCTAAAGTAAACAAAAATACCAAGGTACAACACTATCAAGAACATCTAAAATTTGTTCAGTTGGGAATAAAATCAAACTTACACTGAGAAATTCCTTAATATAGTTCAAGTGAGTATCTTGTTTGTTGTAATAATACAACCGATATATATTCTTGCTTGCACATGACTTTGATGTCGACTTGATATTTAATCTATCGACATGACATTCACGTCAACATGTTGATATGTACAAGGCGGCTGTGACAGTCATATCACACTGTCAACCATAAATGTGCACTGAATTACTCCTGTGTCGCGACTTTGATATTTAACCTATCGACAGGACATTGATGTCAACATGTCGATATATACAAGACGGCTGTGACAGTCATATCACACTGTCAACAATAAATGTATACTGAATTACTCTTGTGTCGCGACAGCAGGCTTTGTTCCTGCAAGTTTTGTTAGAGGCAAAGCGTGACCAGCAGTTTCCTGTGAAGGATGAGCACAGCGATTGCTGCGCCCACATAGCTTATATACCAACCTGTCATTACACACAGGCCCTTTTCATACTAAGTGGTACAGTTTTCTGTATCGCACCCGTTGGGGTGATTGACAAACCTGCCCCAGCGCTCGATCAACACAGCCACTTAAACTAATATACACTGAGGCTTGTAAAGGTAGCTACCCCCTTCCCGTAGTGTAGTTACCTGTAAGGGGTAGTCAAGCTGGTGTGATACAGAAAACTACCCATTGATGTAAAAAGGGTCACAGTAACCTACATAACTGAAATACACAGGTGTCTGCAAAGAGGGTTAATCTTTTTAGTCGTCTTTGCTTTATTACTTTGCCTACCGATATATCCCCATTCTGCGGTGAAGGTAATCCGCACCATAGACTTGATATGCCCCAGACCATTCATTTTAACTCACCTTTGACTATACTGATCTTGTTGACCCAAATCAGCATGATCAGAATACCGACATTTCTCAGGTCTGCACAATTTGAGCTAGTGCGAGAGACCGCCATCTTGTTTGATTATTTCGTAAATAGGCAATCAAAACTTGTTAGTTTCTACTTAGCTGTGAACCGGGAAGTAAAAACGAAATACGATAACGCGTTATGCACACTTGAATGAGTCACATACTTCTGTTTCTTTGACGTTTTCTCTCATTTTTTTCTCTTTCGCACATAAAATAACGCCGCTAAAAGAGATGCCCGTTTTGCAAATCTCGGTCATCTAATACGTGTTTTTTTTTTATTATTCACTGCTGAAATCCGCATTCCAAGAAAAGGAGATAACAGCGCGCCTTCTTAAGCGTGACGCAGCGTACACCCCAGGCGCAGGTTGCTTTGTTTCTTATCTCCAGATAAAAATAAAATCGGGGTCACTAATCAGCTTTACTGTTTGTATTAAAGTTAATCTTTTATTACATGTAGGTCGAGAGTCTGAAAATTACAATGTAATTTGTACTGTTTTTCAAAGAAGATACAAGACTGCTACACTAGCATCCCGACAAACACAGATCGTTTTATAACATTTATTACATTTTTGGTTATGACAGTTGTAACAAATTGTGTAATTAATTCATATTCCTTCACTGATGCCAAATGCGAAAATGCCTGAACACACGTATAATAAAGCAGGTGTCTGTATTGTCGTTCTGCTTTCTTGTCAATCAACTAATTTTATTTGAACATTTGCCAAATTTATTAGACAGCAATAAACTGGCTAAACAACACTTTATTTTCCACGTGATAAGTTAGTTTACACAGTAAGTAAATGACGTTATCTACAGATCTATATGCAGTGCGCCCCACTACTGTAACGTTCCGACTTCCGAATCATGATAATTAGATAATTCGCTGTTCAGCTACATACATTGATATGTAGGCCTACATGTAGCCGACTGATCTAGCTGTGCGTTATTCACTCCCTATGTCAATTTTCGAGTGTAAACTGGGGAGTGAAATAAAAAATAACTAGTTAACAGCTCTACCATAAAATCATATTGCTGAGGTATGGGCATGTAAAGATAACGTGTATATTGTAGATGGCTCCTAGCAGCAGCATCCACGGCAAGCGAAAATGCGTATGCTTTCTTAATCTGTCTTTGTCGAGATAAAAATCTTGCCTCCAGTTAAATTTCTCAATAATCGTGCAGCAATTTTGACTGTTCCCTTTATTTTCAGGAATTTCCCCATGTTAATTTGTTTATAATTTAGAGAGTTATTATTCCAGCAACACAGTTTTCCTCTGATGATCAAGTTAAAATAGAATTTTCTCTGTGAATCTTCATGATAAAGTCACGAGCCACAGATGCTATTGTCTGTAAAAATAACGCCATCTGACAGATACCTCACACACCGTTGACGTAAGTTGCCCCATCGTTACAGAGACTGTCATACAGGTCCCCTGGCTTGTCTCTGGTATGCCCCAGTGATTCATATTCATTAGCGCTAGCTTCACCTGTACCTGTGGTTGTGCCGGAATGTGGTGTTTTGTTTTTCATCTCTAGCGCAGTGTAAAGACCACTGGGGTTTCGCACACTGTCGCCCCCTATATTTTGATCGGCCCTTGCTCTGGTATTATTCCTCCTTTCCGGCACGGTGTACAGTTCACGCATATTATTTTCTGATTTCCCTTGCTCTTTTGGGGGATTTACACCCCCTGATGCATTTGAACAGGTAGTGGCGACGGTAGTGGAAGAGAGATTGTCTGATACGTCCTGGATGTTACTGTAAACATGGCTTAGTTCCCGGGAAGGTGATAGATTACTTGACTGGTCATGCGAAGAACTGTTTCTCTCCTTGTTTCTGAAAGTAAAATGTTGTATAGATATGCGTGTTATGTATTAGAATTTATTACCATAAGGCCAATATTTCGACAAAGAACTTCAGGGATATGAAAGGCGAGGTCACTTTGAATGATAGCGTATATTGACCTCAGCATTTCAGTTTTCACCATTTGGGATATTTCACACCTATTTCGCAATCAGACATTAGTGACAGACTTATCTTTTATTCAGCCCTCAGGTTGGTGCTCTATGAAGGAACCGTTTATGTTCAGAGTATTTTCATTTAAAGTACCTTCGTCTCCAGTACATTAAGCCAAATCCTACAACTATCAGGATTACAACAACCGCCGCTGCGCCACCACCTGCTGATATTGCCGCTATGTTTTCTGTAAAGTGGAAGATAATGATGAATTCTAAACATCTGTTCAAGCTAATTTAATTTTGAAAACAGAAGCGTTTGTGTCAACTGTCTGGTAGTATAGATGGTGCTTTCTACAATATGTAGGATAGACTGTTTCTTTTTTCGAATAGATTTAATGCTAAATTAAATTTAACTGTTTATGCAGCTAGCGTGATCTTTGATTCTTTATACATTTACCACAAGGGGGGGGGGGGGGGGCGCTTATCGTGTATTAAATGTCTTTCTTTCTATTTAAAAGTTTTTTGTCAACCATTGTAACGGAAACTTATTTTGATTTAAAATAGTGGCATTATTCTATTGTATAGCTTAAATGTATTCAGATTCAGCTCTACAAAGTTATAAATCAACAGTTACCCACCCGGTTGTCCGGACATTCTGTCCGCAGTTTGACCACTGGTCTTAAAACACTCAGGTAATGTACGTCCCCATGTACCATCACGTCCACAGCTCAGCGTGACGTAGCTTGTATCAGTGACCATATTATATCCGTCTGGACATGTAACATTGGCTTTGCTCCCATAAAAGTACGGACCTGTTGGTGACACGCTGAGGTTGCTCGTCAAATATCCTATATTTGTGCACTCAACAGGCGAACAACTCGGTACACTAGTCATACTCGGAGTTCCATTGGCTAGACATTCAACAGTTACTACGTCTTGCTTACCAGGAAATAAATATCCCTTAGGACAGCGGTACAATTTAGAGTCTGGATACCTGAAACTTGCTGACCCGTCCACTGTGAGATTTTGGTTATGAGTAGGTAAAGGACAAGACCTTGGTTCACATGCAGGTAGCACAGTTTGGTTAAAGTTGCCATTTTCCATACAAACTAAACTGATAGATGTTTGGTTAGTAACGGGTAGGACGTACCCGGTATCACAATCTAAATGCACGTGGTCTTCGAAGAGACGCGGTCCACTTTCTCTTGGTTTCATGTGTACCAAGTTCATCGGCAGTTGACACCGCACACGTGAGCAATTTGGGATGGATGCGTTGAACGTTAGGTTTGTAGTACAGGTGATCGTCTTTATGGAAGTGCCACCAGGGAACACGTGACCAATTGGGCATTCAAAGTCCACGTGTTGGTGCACGTGGTATGGCGGAACTTTAGATGTCGTTGCGCTGTTTCCAACATCCGGTGGCGTACAATTACCAGGTTTACACTGGGCAGCAGTATCATTCCATGTTCCGTCGACTTGACAAAGTATTGCTTTTGAAGTGGAGTTGTTCTCGAGAAAATGTCCCTGGATACATGTGTACTGTTTTGCATCCCCAATGTTGCAAGCCTGGGATGGTAAATGCACCGTTGTATTTTCCCCACTCTCAGGGTCAGGGCATGTCGTAGCTGCAAGTAAAGAAATTACATCCAAAATCTTATATTTATGATAATAAATTAAGATTTTGTATTTACACATTACATAACTGCCGTTATGTATATTGCAATCAACAAAGAAAGTTTCATTAAAAATCCACTATAGAATATACTAGTACTTGTATCAAAATATTTTACACGAATTATAAGATAAAATGTAGAATGCATCCAATGTTTTGTTAAATATGCCTATGAGATTTTAATTAAAAGGTTAATACGAACGACAAATATCAGTGCATAGGTAATCCTCCCCAGGGTAGACATTTTTATGAATATCGTAAAAAAAGACAAGTACATAATTTGCTGGTGACAAAATACTTATCAAAAAAGGCTTACGGCTGCTACAAGTGTCTCCTGTATAACCTACATGACAAATGCATGATTGCTGGTTTTGGAAGAAATCTGGACTCAGCTGACAACTGCCACTGCCACACTGTTTACTGCACTCCCATCCTTTAATAAGGAAAGCAACGCAATGTACTAGCTAGGCCAGTAAAGAATATTGTGCAAAATGAAATAATTTGTGTGGACTATTAATTACGGCATTAAATGTATATATCCTTACAGTTAGTATGAAGTAAAATGTTTTTATTTTCACACATTTGCCATTTTGACCCGGTTAAATAATATTGTGATATTAAAGTTAATGTATCAAATATGTAACAAATATTTCATTATTAACTAATCGATGCACAAAATGGCTAGAATTAACGTTTGGATAATATTTTTTATCTGTTTATTTGTTTGTCGAAAGTAAATAGATTCCTACTTTGTGACCAAATTTTGGTCTCTAATACTTTGAAGAATTGTATGCGCTGGGATTGATTAAAAAGTAACACTAAAAAAAGTACATCTTACCTGAACTACATTTTTGCATTTTATAATGATCAAAGTCATGTGCGACATTTTGAGTATTGCAAAATGTGGCAGATCCGTGAAACCAGCACTCTTCACTAGCAGTATTCCAGTCCACGGCATAACAGGAGGAGTTGCCTGCACACCCATGAACACATTGTTCTACCGTTCTGAGTTTTGTCATCTTTGATGCACCCTGTGCACCGTATTTATGGAACACTTGAGTCACGTTTTGTGGCACTAAAAATAGGTTTTCTGTCACATGGTATTTGGTATACATGTATAGTACTAGTGGTACATGTACCTGGATAATAATCTGCAATACAATAAGCAGTCAATTGACATAAGATGTTTGCCCCTTGTTATTTTACATGGTATTTCAATACTACATGTAGTAGTGCCACTAAACGGAGGGCATGGACCAGCTGAAGTATAATTTCTTTAGTTGATTGTATAGATATTAAGCATATCCTGGGTTTGTAAAAATCTTTGTACCTTCTGCTCTCGTTGGAATAAGTTATCTATTTATCTATCTGAATAATATTCTGTGTGAAATATTAAAGCACAGTCTACTTGAGGAGTCATTTTATAGTTCAAATATCTTTTAAAGTTTATACAGTGCATAACTACTTTGTTCAGTAGCATTTGTTTCTTTTAAAAAAACCATGCCATAATGATTATTGAAAACTATGACCTACATGTAAGTATTTTAAATAGATATCCCCACTATAGTTAGAGTGTGTGTGTATGTGTGTTCATTCCTGCATGTGTCCTCCTACCGGGTTTACGCAAACACAAGTGTAAGGCCAAAATATAAAAAATATATATAAATCCCAAAAGCGCATTTAACAAAGATAAAAATAGGTTGGTATTTACTTGCGCATACAGTTGGCGTCCTCGTACCACACAGTCGCATTTTCATCAATGGTCGAAGGCACCTGCCGCCCGTTGGTAGAGCATCGATGTCTGATTCACTGCATATACCTTAGGGAAAAGAATATAACGCTCACATTCGTCATCCCATAAGATATTTTCCCCAAGGTCTTTGGGGATAAGATACATTTACAAGACACTGAATAGCGATGCAAAAAAAAAAATGAATAGCAGTGAAACACATGTAATCAGTTATCTGTGTTTTTGACACGTATAATGTATAATGTTGGTTGTTGCATTGAAAACCATGTCAAACCGTAAATTCAGCACAAAATTTGATCCTGTGGGGTACATGGTTAGAATTTCTTACCCCGACACGTTTGCTGTCATATTAACTTTTCTTAAATGGCATGACCCTAGATTCATGCATACATTCCGCTGCTTGAGGATGAGACTTGACGCGGAAGCAAACGTAAAATATGCCAAACAGGAAGGTGCAGGTTCAACACACTCGAATATGCTTATAACCTTTGCTCAGCTGGGGAAACCCCATACATATTTTGAAGAATCACTTTATGGCTTTCAAGATCAATTGTATGCAGAATTATATGCCTGTAATACATATTTATACATGACGTCATCTAGGCTTTGATACTTTATATATCAAATGATGACTAATATCTTAATTATCTGTGAGACGGTTGTGCTGCTCACAATTCACTGTAACAAAACTGAATACAAGCTGACAAACCGCTTTCCCATGACAACAGACCTAGCCCCTGCAAATAAGAGATGTTTATTCAGTTTTGCTTATACTTTAAAACATAATACAATGTACCTGTAGTATTCACAGTTTTCAAAGACAGTCTATCACCCGTAACTGCCGCACCCCGGCTTGCGACACTTCGCTGCTGAGCGTGCCTGCACACCAACGTGTACTGCAAATTATAATGTACCTCATATTTTTTTTTACAAATGGACCACCTTGTTCAATCTTCACTGTTTATTTTGTCTCCTTTAATCTACGCGCTGTGTGAAATCTCATCCGTGCTTTTCATGCACCTGACCTTTCAATTTAACTCACCTTCAACTGAACTAAACTCAATGATACAAACCAGCATGATCAGAATGCCGGCATATCCCAGTCCTGCTAAATTGGAGCAGGTGCGAGAGGCCGCCATCTTGCTTGTATTTTTTACAATTAGTGCCCCCAGTCACTTCCTTCTTGTGAACTAGGAAGTATGATAGCACGTCAAACAGTCGTGAATGAGTCACATACTCCTGTTCGATTTATCCTAATTCTGGCATTTCGTACAAATAATTGATTATTAATACATATATTTTAAAGTGATGCCCTGTGAGTTTAGATCTCTGTCTTCCAATGAGTGGGACTGCAAAGAAATGAAAATATAAGTAAGCCTCCTCCGGCATGATAAGACGGAATGTTTCCAATCATTTAACCAATGAAAGTCATTTTAAAAAGTAATTTTAAAGCTTATGTTAATCGTTTGCCTATTTCTTTAAATTGAAGTTGTAATGATTTATTTGATTAATACCGGTGTGACAGGAATGGTAGTCCTAGGAATGGGAGTTCTAATATAATAAAGACCCCTTTACACTGAACCTTTTTGGTCTTAACGTTGTCATAAATGTGTGCTGGGAGCCTTGAGACGAAGATCTTTACAACACGTTTTTAGGCCCACAAACAGTCGAATGGGTCCTGTCGCAAAAGTCGTGGATGGTTAGTGCGTTAGGTGTAAAATATGTCATACTGCCACAACACAGCACTGGCGATTGTGACTAGAATGCGTCAATCACAACTAACGCATTCATAGGATCATGGTCATATACGCGATTTAAGATGTGTTTGAATACATCTTCATGACGCTAGTTTGAAAGTCGCGTATGTACACTCTAAACTAACCTCTAACTTACTAACTTCCGAATCTTTCTTATTGTTTAATCATAGTCTTATTTTTTACTTCCATTGCCAATGTGTGCTTTCTTGAGATGAATAAGAGGCTGCAGGTTTACATTACTCGTATTTACCTATAATGAAAATCTCATCTAAATATTTTGATATGAACGTTCTTAACTACAGTAAGTAGATAGACAATACTGTAAAGAAATAAAGGGACCTAGATTAGCATGAACATATTTAAGTATAACACGAATGGGAATGTTAACGATATGTACACTGTATGTTACGGCAAGACTACTTCAGGAAGTTAGTTTTTTAAACACTCACCCACGCCATTTACAAACTGTATGTTTTGGGAGAGATAAATATTAAAAGAAGAAACTAAAGATTGGTAACAATCATTTATTTTCACCTAATATTATAAATATATCACAACCATAAAATGTTACATATACTCTAGTGTTGTCACTCTTTTTCTTAGATTAAGTAATCACAAATAACGTGAACTATATTTGAAATGTAGCACCAATAGTCTACAAGCAAAACAAAAGCATATGAATGTGGGAAACAGTTTACAACCATGCAGTTGTAATGCTGACATTTGTCTTAGGGGGTTGCCACTGTTGACCATGGTATGATCGGATAAATCAATTTTGTCCCCAGAACCACACGTTTGTATCCGTACATGTTTAACATCTTCAGAAATATAATAAATA
Source organism: Lingula anatina (assembly GCF_001039355.2). The sequence continues at coordinate 73,589 of NW_019776175.1, read as the reverse complement.
TAAAAGTAATGCATATGGCGAAGTATTGAAGCCCTAAACGACGTAACCTTGCGCAGCAAGATATGCAGTCAATGTATGTCTTTCCTTCTCTCTCTCTCTTATATGTCAATTAAAATAGTTTGCTAATGTATCAAAGCATTTACGCGAAACCCTCTTTGTGACTATAAAGGATACACATAACATAATAAATTGATGTATAAACTATATTCACGTTACTAGCAGTAATATGAAGCAGTTATCTGATAGTCGTCCTAATGGCACGCTGTATATTTGTAAAAACTCAATGAGAAATTTACTTTCTACTCAGTCAAATTGAAACTTGTGAAATATTTTTAATTATGCCAAAAATCCAAGCATGGCATTGTTGAAAACATGATATATAAACCTGGGGAGCGTACAATGGTAATGGTGACAGGGCTAAAAGATAGCCTTGCGATTTAAGCGAAAATAACAAACCCTTAACGCTTAGCTTCACACAAGGAAGCTCTGCCAATTTAATAACAACATACACAGATAGCTTTCTGTTCTGTTTATAAAGGCCTGTTTGGAATCAGTTGATCCGCGGACTAACTTGACAAGTGCGAGCCATATTTTAAACTAGGTATTCCGCGGATCAATCGGTTCTGAACAGTCCCTTAGTCTAGAAATGCTGAAATGCGCCTATATTTCGTCACCGACGTCATCCCCAAAGCTGTTCTCATGATAAAAACGAATAACAATGATGGTAATGGCGTATATACACAGCAAATAATGGCATTGTTAGTCCATCAAGCGCATTTAAAAATAAATAATCATTCCTGAGAAATTAGAAATCCTTGATTAGGTGCATTTTATTGTAGTACAATGATTCATTTGACGCATTGATGATATTCCATCTATCTCTAATCTACGCTGTTTGGCAGGGACTTGTGAAAGACACTTTTTATACAAGTATTTTTGGAACTGTAAAGAGCTGATATTTTTCCACTGCACAATTTGTTTCAAACGCCTTCAACGACTATCAAAATATCTCACAAAATTAAGACCGTATAAGCGGTAAAGAGATGGGACTCGATTTTTATCACAACAAATGTGCTGAAATCAAATATTAATAATTTTGCCTGACTATTATGTGTGTTGGCCTGTTTAAATGAAATATCCGTGTTCAGTTCACTTTTCCGCCGAGCGTTATTTTGTTAATGAAACCATAATGCACGTATATATTTCTGTATTACTGCGATAAGAAATATAAATACATTTTACATGTTAGGATCAAAAGATTTTTTTCTGTCATCTAAGGCAGTCACGTTTTCTGGGAAATACTCATGTGACCTCAAAGTGTAATTCATAGAACTGCCGCCTGTAGTTGTGACGTCACTTCACTTCCAACGCTTCACCAATCCTGCCTCGTTGGGAATTATCCTGAGATGTGACGTCATGATAATACTTATAATTCCCTAAATCTACCTGTCGTAGAAATATTGATATGGATATGTCAGAGAAAGAGGAGGAGAAAGTGGCAATACTTAATCTTCTCCACAAATATCCATTTTTTTACTTTAAAGAAATATCACAGGATCAGCAAACCTGCAGAATTATCGTCTTTTCTAATTCTGACAGCCAACGAGGTTGACCTTAACCAAGGCATTCTTTGGACGTCACAGAAACAAATGATTGCCTTTCGTTTACATCAAAATTGAAATAGTTTTACATAAAATTAACTATTTTCACTGCATATGCTGCTCTCTGAAGCAAAACTTCATTCAAATGCTTATATATATATATATATATATATATATATATATATATATATATATATATATATATATATATATATATATATACCTAAAAGGAAACTTGTGACTTAAAAATGACGACTTAAAAAGCGTCCAGTAACAATGCTTAAGTATGAAATCATGTAGATTTCGTTTGAAATAAACATGGACTACGCCTGAAACGCTATTCACCTCAAATACTCAACAAGTCAAAGTTGCATAAAAAAGAAAAGAAAGAAAGAAAGAAAGAAAGAAAGAAAAAATATAACATCTAAAAGAACCGTCTCATCAGAGGTCTACTAATGAAAATGCTCTTAANAGGTTGACCTAAACCAAGGCATTCTTTGGACGTCACAGAAACAAATGATTGCCTTTCGTTTACATCAAAATTGAAATAGTTTTACATAAAATTAACTATTTTCACTGCATATGCTGCTCTCTGAAGCAAAACTTCATTCAAATGCTTACATATATATATATATATATATATATATATATATATATATATACCTAAAAGGAAACTTGTGACTTAAAAATGACGACTTAAAAAGCGTCCAGTAACAATGCTTAAGTATGAAATCATGTAGATTTCGTTTGAAATAAACATGGACTACGCCTGAAACGCTATTCACCTCAAATACTCAACAAGTCAAAGTTGCATAAAAAAGAAAAGAAAGAAAGAAAGAAAGAAAGAAAGAAAAAATATAACATCTAAAAGAACCGTCTCATCAGAGGTCTACTAATGAAAATGCTCTTAAGTTTTACTTATATGGCACATTGTAAGTAACACTGAAGACATGCGATTTGCCACTGTATGATTTCCGTCTTAATATGAGACTTAATCGTTTTTCGTTCACGGCTATCTCCTCTAGAGACCGGCTCTCAGTCAACCGTTGATTTTTAAAACGTAGATGGTCTATGTGTAGTGTCCATGACGTCACTTCAACATGTCTACGTCATGACAACGGCCATATTGCCGTGACGTCAATGGTGTCACTTTTTTCTTGCTTTTGATTATCACAACACGTAGTCTTGTGTTTCTTGAAGTCTGCATTAAAATGACATTGATTTACTTGACTAAAGGATTTTGTGTTGTCACTTCAGTATAGAAAACTCTCTTGGCCTCTGAATAGTTTTGGAATAGTTTCATAATGCGAGGCATCTGGACTGTACGTCCTCATCTCAGTTCGGTCAGCACTGAAGCTGTTACTTCTCTTTTCAGGACCCAAACGTTTACTTTTAGTTTGCTCTCTTCTGTCTTTTTTAGGATTACTAGTCCCGCTTCCACGTGGACTTAAATAATCCTCTCGGCCGGACAAAAAGTATATGCCACCATCATGTAGTGGTGAAAGCGTTTTTGCAAAGTTTCTTGCGGCAGGATTTTTGCTGTGGTCACTGTCAGTGAACCTTCTGGAAACCGGAGCTTCCTCTGTGATGTTTGTTAAATTTGTTTCCGATGGCACGTAACCCATATTCGTGTAATACCTCGGCAGGTCGACTTCTGTTGAGGTTGAGCTGTCAACGCCATCTCCTACCTTCGACATGTCAACGTACGAAAACTGAAATGAAAAATAAATAAATAAATAAATATTAATTAATTGATTGATTGATTGATTAATTAATTAATTAATTAATTAATTAATTAATTAATTAATTATTAATTAATTAATTAATTAATTAATTAATTAAATTTACTTTAAGTTTCAAAGATTTGAAATATCTGAACCATACCATGTAACCACAAAAATTGTTTTAATTTTACGCAACATTCCCTCTTTTGCAGTACAAGGAAATGGAGAGGAAACGCAAGCAGGGACTCACTCACCTTGGGTTTAGCATGTGTCACCGTGTCTTTGATGGCCTCCCGGACCCGGAGGTCAGTGTCCACGTCGGTCTGGGCTCGCGCCGCAAGGTACTTATCGTCCGTGTCCAGTGTGGAGGAATCCAGAAGAAAGAAGGTTGCAGTGGCATCTGGAACGCACTCCTCCATCACCAGTATACAGATGCCTACGAAGATTGTAAGGACACCTGCAAAGAAACCAGAACAGAGAATAGAGAGATGCAGTTGGAAAATGAAAAAAGACGAAGTAATGGATAAATAAAATCATAACAATCATAATAACAATATTATCATAATCAGAATAAAGTCAAAAGCAAAAAAAAAAAAGAGAGTCAATATAACAAACTTGTTTTCATGGTAAATATTCAAATATTTTTACGACAAAATATAATCCGCAAGTTCCTTTTTACAATCCATAGTTTTCTAGAATGAAATTATTGCAAGAATGAAATATAAAGCGGCAAAAGAAGAATCTTTTTCCAAATTGGAAGGTGATTTTCAAAATCCAGGTATAGACATTCGCACCTGCAGCCATCGTGAGCCAAAAGCACCAGCCGTATGATAACACAATAAATCCATCTTCCATGGGAATTGTAAGTCGGTGACCAGGCTGCAACATATGATACAGAAACGAGGCTGAGGTCAAGGTCATCCCGGTGATCACAACGAGGCAAGCGCCGTAGAAGACTACCATGCAGAGAAGGCAGTTAGCTAAGGCCCAAAACGCAAATGCCGCCCTGAAAAGATACATTTTGAATTAAAAATGGTATCCAACATATTTTCATTTTTGTACGATTTTATTAAAGCATTCTCTACATCGTTTACTTAAGAGCCAAGCGTATCCCCATTTACATTAGAGACAGTAGAAAGGAGCGATTTTGGCATATGCATTCAGTCAAAATGTCCAGCATCCTAATACACAGAAAAAAATAAGGTTATTAAAATTTTTGCCTGTATGTTTGTTTTTTTAATCATTTTATCTATCTATTTATTTATTTATTTATTTATTTTATTTTATTTTTTTTTTTTTTGGGGGGGGGAGGGGTGGACTGGTTGCCATTGTTAAATATCTTTCTATGTAGGCCTACTATAGATACAGGCACACAAGTGCAAAATTCAAGATGTAGATAATAACGTATATGAATTGACAAAGACAATTTAAGCGACCTCTTGACTTGGAAAAATACACACGCTGAGATTTACAAGCACCAAGTGTGATTATTTGTACACAGGTGATGATATGATCTGCTAAATGTAGTAATGGATTTCCGCAAATAATCATCATCACGCAGAAGACGACAGTACAAGAGACACTCCGTATAACCGTTGCTCTTTAATGAATCACGGTTCAGGATAGCGTAATGCACCCAATATATGTGTATGCATATTTTCACTTGTGAGAATGTAACTGTGTTCATAAAATATTAAATGTAAAATTGTAATCCACCAATACAAAAAAATTACTAAAACTTGTAATGATGTTTTGAATTCGAATTCAAATGGAAGAAAATATATCCTTTTTCAGTCATGTATCCGGCGACACAGTGCCAATGGATAATTATCATGAAAAATGTCAACTTAATATTTTACTGAGGGGCAAGGACGCCTTAGCTTTATGTATGACATCTTTGTGAATTAAAATGCAGCTTTTGACTTTTTCTTCTGGTACGTTATTGGATCTGAACACATCTTTTAAAAAAAGTGTCTTAAAATGATCTGTCCTTTAGATATTGCTAGATTTAATTCTTTTTGTAAATGAATGTGTTATAGCTAATGCCATATATAAATAGTAAATCACAAAACTTCAAGGGAGGAAAAACAAAGTTTATAGGACTAGCAGTATTACTGGCATGGTTCATGCCAGAACCCAAAGAAGACTATAATGTGCCTTATGAAAATGACACTTAACAGACACATCAAACTATAATTATGGATATTAATTGGTGTCACATGGTTTAATTTATACATGTAGCAACCGAGTAATTAAAATATTATAATGTCATTTTCAGAACATCAAAGCATCCTATACTTCAGCCGATATAATAACTGAAGTGATACATGTACAACACTTACTGCATTGTAACAACGCAACATCATTATGTACATAATTCAGTCTTGGGACATGTCACTCCAGTATCAGTTCAACGTCAATAATATTTTAACTTATTTACAATGAATTAGAAATCTTTAGAAATCTTAAGGGAAACCGAGATAGAATTCACCGGCTATGTCTTCAAAAAGAAAGCTAGAGGCAGACAGGCTCCTGTTTCTAAACCAACTAAAGATAAACGCGACGAGAAGCAACACACAAAGAAAAAATGGTACGCAGCATGGAATCCGACGCTGAAAATGGCATCATAAGTTGTCGAAGGTCGTATCGACCATGGCACCATAGAGAGAGATAAAGAGAGAAATTTACAGTGGAGATATCAGAAGAGCGTGACACCGTAGTACAATGAATGTACCTTTTTAACCTTGCCCCAATTTGATATTTATTACGTAATTATCGGATGCTATATGCATTATTTGAAACAAAACGTCAAGTGAAACAAACGTCAAGTGAGGCAGATAGAACCAAGCAATGACGTTTTCTCGTGCCTTGCCAAATGTCTAGCCTAATGGAACCTGAAAGACTTCACGTCTGTCCACTAATGACAAATATTTCAAATGTTAGTAGCTTGATATGTATCTCAATAACAGTCAAAATAAACTTGAGCAATTTCTGTGCAACAATCAACAACACAATGTTAGTGAAACCAAGACTGTCTGTAAAATAAACGATGTATCCCAACACCATATTGTGGTTGACGTAAATACAGCGTCGTTATAAATTTTATTAAAAGAAACAACTGGTGCGGTTTTAAACCAACGTGATGCCGACAAACTTACCATAACATTATGTAAGTAAAGTATCCTGACTGCCTGTAAGCACGGTGCCACCGCAGACCTCCTTTATCAACACTGATATATTCGGCTACCAATAAGATTGGTGAGGGCGCCCCCAGGGTCAGAGCATCTTCGTATTCTTTTTCAGCTTGGTTCACTGAAATATGGAAAATCAACGATCTGTGTACATATGTAACGCAAAGATCAAAATCGTGGATTAATTTCTATGTAGTGCAGATCCACATGAATTTAAAAGATTAGGTCATTATCAGTCAAAAGCATATGGGATTCTTTACATTTTGGACAACAGGCCAAAACTCAAACTTAACACACACTAGAGATTAAGCCTGACAAGCGGTCTAAATTTTAGAACAGATTTTCAGTCTACTTTAATTGACCGATGTCAAATAAGTAGTTAACACATTAAATGATCAACATTGCTCTTTTTACACCAGAAAATACTAGGCTGCTGTTTCAAACAGATATACACTTAATTATAAAAAATGAAGTAAGAATATAGGCCCTATTTTGAACTGAGGTAGACCAAATTTTTTAGCCGATTTGTTTAGTCCCATTTTCGGACGGTAGCTCATTTTGTGAAACCTGCCTCAGCGACTGATTTTGTACTGGAAGAAACTGCACTAAAATGTTCATGAATTTTAGAGGAACTTTCTGTTTCAGTGCTTTTGTGAAGCCAGCCCCAGTATCTGTCTAGGTTCAGCGCCCTGAGAGCAGCTAATAGGCCTCGAGGTGACGCTTAAACACATATAGCCAGTTTCTGTAACCGGCTGTGGCATGTGTCATCAAGATTATAAATCTGTTCTCTTTGCGAGGCATAATTCAACTGTCTGTGTTTCTTTCACACTTGACATAGACGCACAGTAATATAGATATATGAGATCGAGGTCCTAAAACATCTTCATAAAGTGTGTCCAGATACATTCATGAAACAGAAAAAATAATTCATATAAATAACGAAAGGGCAGAGTTCAACGCGGATATTTTGGTTCGCGTGTCATTAGCTTATTAAGAGGGGACAAGTTATGCGTATTGTATTATTTTCATTTTTCATTCTGCTTCAGCTGGCCTGTGATAATATCAGAAAGATGTGCTTTTAAGTGTGAAAATTAAAAACTGGTAATTGCAGGGTTGTTTATACAGGTATACCATGTATATATACATATATCCCTAAAGCTAACAGCTTCAGATTACGAAGCGCAGGTTACACAGAATGATAAAATAACTTTCACATTTGTAGTTATTTTGCCCATATAGACTCTGTCAATTTGCACAATGAGCCTATAATTTCTCAGAGTAATTACGAAAGGTAAACATTTACGCCGTTTCAATTAGGTTAAGTTTATAGGCTCCAAACACGTACGGAATTCACAGATGCAATCATTTGAAGCCCTCTGTAATTCAACCTTCCCATGACGTGGGCCATCGTCTGGCTAATAACCCAAAATACCATGTAATCGTTGTTTTAAACATTGGGACTAGGGTCAAATAGACTTACAGACTAAGTTTCAGATTTCCGTCTCATAAGGTTTTTCACAATGAGCTTTAATCACAATAAGGTATACTTCCGGTAAAAAACAGCGTTCTATTTCAGCAGGGAAATTAAAAATTATGAGAAAGCCAACGAATTACGGTATTTAGCTTTCCAAGCCAGTAAAATCGTTTGTCCGTTTATGTATTCTGAAATTTTGCGAAAAATATGACTTAATACTAAAGATAATAAAATTTGATGCTTCTAACGTATGAGCTATGTAGAAGAAAGCCAAACCACCGGGTAATATTATTCATTCATTCATTCATTTAGTTCCTAAGTATGCAAATGGAACAACTAGAACTTACTTGGTTCCTAAAAAACCTATTATAGTTGTGCTCTTTCAAGTGAGTGTATTATTGACCGCCAAATCCACCTGTACCTGCAAACCGCCTTAATATCTAAGAAGGGGAGGAGAGAATCCTATTTTTGGGGTATTTTGGTATGCACGATATTAGCCGTTTTCAAGATGTTTGATATTGTATAATACAAGTTGAACAAGTTTTGTTTCAATATATGTGCATAAATAAAAGCCAAGAACTATCCATAGAGAGCTATATATAGTGCTTATCTTACATTCTAATCCTTTCGTCCTCTGATTTTGGGGATTCTGCTGCAATCATTCAGAAGACAATTATAACAATGTGGAAAAACACTGATGGATGGAAATTTTGGACAATTAACTGTACTTACCACCTATCCAGGAAAAACGCTCATTGTAATATATGTGCCTTGTACTGGAGTTTAAGTTCAAAGTAGCTGAAAATTATTAAGAAATAGATTAGATATGGTTATATTATGCCCAATAACCTAAATAACAAAAAAAAAAAAAAATAAATAAATAAACAAAAACACTCGAATAATAACAGTATTGGTACTAATCGTTGATCTTTGTGTAATGCATGATTTCTGTTATACTCAATAAGCTGCTTTGCTTTTTCTATTACAAACATTTTTGGTCACTCAGTGATTTATTAATAATCTGTTAATGCCACACATTGCCACTGAATCATTCATGATATAAGAACATAATACTACGTACATTAACATCTTCAGTCAACTATCATATCATATATTCACATTACCAACAGTGCTAGTGACAACGTCAAATCACTGAATATGCCAACTACTACGTGTAGTATTTAGCGACCCACACTTACACTGTTCAACTTCAACTGTATGCCATTTACTATTGTAAATAAAATTATGTTATTTACTCACCTGCAAGACTAACATTTACACTGTTCAGCCCAATATTCACATTGATGTCGGCGTGTATATCTTCTGTGGACATGATTTTATAGGGACACTTGCTTCGTAAGCTAGAGAACTGCCAGTCCTGGCCGAAAACGGTCACTGAAAATGACAAAAGATCTCATTGAAATCGGTACTGTGAAGGCTGTTTATTTATTTACTTATTAATTATATTTATTTATCTATCTATTTATTTATTGCGATGAATGTTCTACATAAGATATGACAAATGATATACAAGAGAATACATGTACAGGGGTGATGTTCATCATAATGACCCTGTCTTTCCTCTCTTCCATTAGATTTCTCGTGTTACGACACATTATTGCTTTTTAACTGATTTTACTGGTTCGAGTGATGGGTCTGCGTGTCACCGAACGCTGACGAGATATAATGGGCTCTTTGAAAGGTATTTGAACCAGACGTAATATCCTTTTCGTCGCATGTGACATATAATACAGAAAAAGAGTACCGGTATATTCGTATTCAGGTCTTGACAGAAGCCACCGAGAGTATATGCATACATTAGTGCGTATGTATATGTACGTATATATGCATGTATGTACCGGTACATGCATTTTAGGCGTAGGAGCGAAGGGAGGGTCACGGAGGCATAAACCCCCTCCCCACATTTTTTCAACCAGGTCAGTTATAAGCGCAGGAGGGTACACGGAATTATACCATCCTTTTTAATTTTTTTCTGTATGGTTACCCCAAACACAAACGCGCGCAAACGTGCGCGCACGCACAGACACACACACAGTGAAACACACACACACACACACAGTGACACAAACACTTTAATTTTGACTTCTATATACTGTATATGTATGTGAATGGATGTATATATTGAATGTCAATTCTGTTGCCAAAACAAATGTACCTACCTAATATTGTGATAAAAATGAATAAACTGTATAAAACTCTTAGAAATGTACTCCACTTCTGCAACGAGAAAAAAATATCTTTAACTGACATTGAACGACTTAAAAATTATATGGAGCAAAAAAATTATATCTTACTCTTATTTATGACATTGAATAACAGTATTTTAAATTATTAAATATCAAATTAGGTCTTTGAGGGATCCGGCGTCTTTCAACCAAAAAAGCTTTCCGTGTTCATAAGATCTCAATCAAAAACCTATCAAGGGACGTTGACGTGTCTGTCGAAACTCAGTACGCAGGAGGGAAAACACATTTTACAGTCAAAACCATTAGTTGCCACCGAGTAAAAGTGAATCAAGCACTTACCTCTCGCCCTCTTATACCGATCACAGAAACCAACATGGCGGCAGAGATGACAGCTGAGGCGAAGATGACGGCCACTTGCCGCACGTCCACAGACACGGAGACGTGTTGTTCATCATACCAAGTCTCGCCACTCGGCATACGAAACGCCTTGAACCAACTCATCTCTGAAACAATACCAAATAAAATATTAAACGATTTTTTTTTTACAAAAGGAAAAACCAGTATCAATGTGCTCGTGTATTAGTGTCTGTGGTTTTTTACCCGCCTTGTTGTCTCTCTCAGATTACTCTTATTTGAATAAGATAATCTGAAAAAAAAACTCCTAAGAGATACCAAGATAACCAGAAAATATACCCTTACTTAGCAGAAGACCACAACCAGATAAATTGCATAACAGTACCGTCAAATCCAGTATATAAATAATGTCCCCTTAATTGGGTAATCAAACTGAAATGAGAATGTGCAAATAAAGCAATCACAACACTGAGCACTTAGACCCTAAATTAATCAGTATAATCGATTTATAGTTTAAAGCCGAAACAAAAAAATGATTTCGTGAGTTTCTACCAGGTAGTATTGCAGTATAAACAGTAAATACTGATAGCCAATGCAACCCTGAGCCGTGACGTCAACAAGTCTTCTTGTCTGCCCCTATGTCGTTGTGTAATAAAACCACAAACACGATATAAATGGAGACATCATTTCAGTCTTAAGGAAGCAGTAGGCACTTGCTCAAAAATTTATTCGTTGCAAATGAACGGTCAACGAACTCAGCAGAGCGTCCGTGGAGTGGTTTTGTCTTGTCATTTGATCGAGTGTCAACAGATAAATCAAAAGCGCTGTCTCTGACTGCGGCCTTTCATACATGTATCCACAACATGGTATTCACAATACTGACAATACTTAGTTGTTTGCTAGAAATAGATGCCCTCTTGATATTCGTTTTGTGAAACAGGCATTTGTGAAGAATGCATAGGTGATGAGTCCATAGACAATACGGAATCCAAAGCCAACAGAAAACGGAAGAAATCCCCGTGAGTACGCACTCTCAAAATAATGCCCATCTCTCCCTGTCTCTACCAAACGCATTCAAGTTTATGTAATAATCATAATATGTATTAGGTAATGGAAACGCCACACATCTACTGGAGACTACAGAAACTGATCTTACCTCTCTTTTACCGTATTGTCCTGGTGCAGTACACTTAACTGTTAAATATCATGAAACATGCCCCGACAAAGTCATTTTCATCGTGACCAGACCATATTAATATTCCGTTGCCCTCACAAATGAGCTTTAAGTAAAGCGGGTTTTACCGTGGCGAGCAGTGATGGTCTTGGATCATTGGTGGAGGCGGGGTCTAAAGAGGGGGTGGGGGATTTTTCTCAACTTCACCCCCTCCGGTCCCCACCTTCCTCTATCTCTTTCCCTCCATTACACTACTCCCCCCTCCCCCCCCCCCCATCGCTCTCTCTTTCTCTCCCTCAAATCCCGTAATGCGCATTTTTCGTACATTTAGTTGTTATAACATTGTAAAAAAAATTAACGAACAAAATTAACAGAAAAATAAAGGAAAATAGATCACAAATAAGCTTCCAACAACAGACACATATATTTACATTGTTAGAAAACGACATGGGACAAATCATCAATACGGTTCTTACCAAAACAGAGATAAATATATTGCAATTCACTCATTAAGCGAGAAGAGATTGAATGATGTTTCTTAGCATCTCCTCAGCATTAGTATAAACGCAAGACAACAGTACATTGTGGGCACCTAGAACCTCCCGAGCGTGACGTCAAAACAAATGGCTTCGGAACAGCTATATACAGTCGGCATGAGATGTTAATAAAAGGAGTATTGTAGACGTTAAGTCAATTTAATCAGTTGGTTCTCCCCGTACTAGGCGAAAAAGTAATGATCGCTCTGCGCGTTATATTAAAAAACGCGTGGATGCCCTATGCGTATAAACAGCATTAAGCGTAATACTCGGCAATACGGCGCCCACCATATTGAAGAAAAGGAATATAACTCATATATGCTAGTTTATAAAAGATATGTATTTTATATCATCATATTATTTTGTTGTATTAGTAGTTTAACATATAATATTATTACAGCAGATGATGGAGGCCAATACACTGTAGGTTAGAAACCTTGCGTAAAACCCTAAACAAGATATATAATTAATGAAAAGCGTGTCGTCGACTATCATTCCTGTAGGACTGATTGTCACGCATTCTAAACATATGAAAATAAAAGGGAATGGTGATTAGCATTATATGATTAGCCTTTTCTCGTACGTAATACCATCTTGAGCGTTTCGCAGCATGTGTCTACTCTGCGGGTCTTTGAACTACTCCTCAAAAGTTGACATTTTATTGCATATATCCTTAAGACATTTGAATTTCCACATGCACGCGCATATATACATGTAAATGCTCGGCATTAATCAGACAGGCAAACAAAAAGGCTGGTGTGGGTGGGGGTGGGGGTTGGGGGGGGGGGTAAGCCCATATATCCTTCAAGAGTATTTAGAAACAGAAACTTTAAAAATCGTGTATGAAGAATAAATCAAGTATAGTTATCGTTAAGTTTTGCATATGTCGGATCAAGTAATTGCTTTCATAAAACAAACTATATAATTAGCGAGGCCATGCTACCATAGCCGCAAATTACACGGCGCTGCAAGCGTTTGCACCTTCCCTTCACTTCCCGGGCTGTTTACAGACCTTATTCTAAAATACACGGAGGGTAGTAATTGGATGCGGCATTGTCTAACACACACACACACACACACACACACACACACACACACACACAAATGCATTACTCTAGCAAGAGTCTCGAAAACCATCATTTTGTATTGGTTTAAAGCAAGGACGATAACGTGTGCTTCCTTGGTTAAAACAAAGACGGGGCTTAAGCCTACTCTTTGGGAACAGCGTTCTAAGATCGAACTCGATCCGTATTTCCATGTGTACGTAACCGCAGCCTATGGTGACAATAGGAGGCCAGAAGGCGCGATAGAATCGGGCAGAAAGCACCTCGGACAGACAAAGCGACAGCGACATGATATCGCTTCATTCATTTTGGTATCAAACAGGTATTTTATCTACAGTCCAAAAAGACATCTGAGTTTTCATCTAAATGACTAAGTCAATATCAAACAATCAATCAAACATCTTCACGGCATTTTGTCCAAGGCACTTCAAGATAGAAAGAGGTCTTGGAGGTACGGAATAGTAGCCTAAATGTCCATCTTCGGGTTATATCGAAGCAGACGACTTCCAACAAAAGAGAAACAAAACAATGGGACGCGATTAATAAGGACCACCTGCTCTTATTCGAACTGGCTGAATATGTCAAAAAATCTGCCTTCCGTAACATATAATTTTCAAAGTTTAATATTTTGGAGTCAATCTTCTGATCTTTTACAATAACATGCACAATTATGTGCTTTGTTGCTTCGTTCAGATTATAGAAAACGTGATTTTTATTTTTAAATCATTCTGAATATCATGATGTGTCGCACGTCCTTAGTTAAGTTCAAAGGTAACAATGACAGTCACTAAAGTCAAATAATTCATGTTACAATGTAATATTTACCACTCAGCAAGACCACATATATATTTCCGTATATCTTTGACGGATACTGAATGTTACCAATTCAAGTTCTTGTTTTCTTGCTAAATTGGTCATTCATTACAGTAATTATCTTTCAAAATTATCAAGGAAATTGTAACCAAACTGAAATGCGCGTAACAAAAAAGGGTGGAATTTGTTGTGATAACATCACTTAGGAATAAAATTATGGAGACAGATGCTCTTCTGCTGACAATAATTTTGTTACCAAAAATATTTTTTTTAATTTATTAAGGAAATTGTCGCAGACCCTACATGTATACTTGCACGTAAAAGGGAAAGCATTTAACAACGAAAATTTCACTTTGGCATTGATTCTGCAGTTGGAAAATCCGACCCTGGACCTTACTGTTATCATCATGGCTTTTATATGATAAATATTCATTTTTAAACGTTTTAATAGAAATTGTACCAGACACAAGATGCACGGAGACGGAAACAGTGAAATATCTTTTCGCGACAGCAATGCTTTAGTATTAACTTCTACAGTCACTGAATGAATTCAACGGTCCTCTTTGCTGTTAGCTCCATGTTAAACTTGACAATATATTATTAAAAATGTCTAAATTGTATAGAAAGCCATGTATAGGTTCCAGTATTGAGAAATACGTTCAACCTATTGCCTGCTGAAAGATATGTACAGGACATGAAATGATGTATGCAATTATAAGCCTATATTAATACGTGACATATTTGCTTATAAACTTTGGTTAGAACCATTCGCCGAAAGACCTGTCTAATTGATGATATAGGCCTAAATACATTTGAATGAATACCTTCTTGCATAACGAGAGAGTACACATATTGTGTCACGTCTTACAAGTACGTACTCTGCCCACGTAGCCGGGCGCAATGTCAAGAGTCGCCATCGTCAGTTTGCACGTCCGTACCTTCAAACCTTTTACTATGTGTCACTAGGCCCGATGAAGGACAAGATAACTGTATACAATTCCAAAAACGTTCAAGTGATCTCTAATCCAGACATGACGGTGAAGCAGGTTTTCAATTTAGCCTGTATATTTGCCGGATATCTTCTGTGACATTATTCACTAATTGACCCGTCAAACTGATGATTCACGGAAACGAGTTTGCAACCTGCGTTGAACACATGAATGATAAATAGTTCGGGATGTTTTTAACACCCCAATGACATTACTGAAGTCCTTACCTCACACATCCGGCAACAACTAGCAGATGACAGCCGACAAAATTCCAGATTAGTCCATCATTCCTATAGATACAATTGTCCCTTTATCTTTCTCACAGACTTGATTCCCCAGTACACAATTTGCTATCGTCTACATACTTGAATTCAGCAGGCAGACGATCCCGGCAGGCAAGCTGCGCTTTTTTGCGCACGCGCAGGATAAATTACACAAGTGTAAGACAGTGTTATTATGTAAAACCGCATTTCGTGCAGACGATCAATTTGGCACGGACTTCTCTGTTCCTTATCTTTACAAATGAAGATGCCTTGTTAAGATCCTTTGGGCGTTTTAGCCACAACTTAACAAAATAATGCCAATAAGATAAACGACATATCTTTTTAACGGCAAGATGTGTGAACGGTCTTATATTCAAAAGGCACTGTTGGTTTACAGAAGTTAAAAAAAGCCTCGGGTTGATACCCAATGCAAAGTGCAGAGGTAGGCCTAATTGCTCGTTTGTAAACGTGGGAAGAAGAAGAAGAAAAAGACATGTAAGATAAAGATGAAAGAAGAAGATTAAGACTTATGGATCTGATTGGCCACGCCGCAGATACATATAAAAAACTAGCCATCCATATTATTTGAGCTAATGCAGATTTCTTTTCAGACAATTTTGTTAAATATTTTGTTAAAACAATTAATAATACCCATCTTCATCTTATTACTTGAAAAGAAGCTACATATTGTGACCGATTACAAGAAAAATGAAAAAGTAAAAGTTAAGGAATTATGCTAAATCATAAACGCCAAGAAAACTTTCGACTCCAAAAAGCTCAATCTTGTATAAAAAAAAAGGGATAAGCGCTTATCGCAACCAGAATCATAATGATTTATGATTACAGTTTACATGTTTTTTAACAAGGTGGTGAGTGTATTCTGTCTTATCTTACAAACCACAAAATACACTCTAACAAGGTCCAATCTAGTGACATCTAGCATAAGAAATACTAATGAACAAATAATCAAAAGGAAAACGGACCACATTGTGATAAAACGATATGCATCAACCACTAATTTTCGTCTTTGTGTATCGTTTCTAAATGTAAGCGCATTTTTCAACACCATGAACCTTTGGTTACCCTCAAAAAATTAAAGAGAGAGACTTCCAGATAAACCACTTTGAGTTCAGTGAACTTACATGTGGTCAACCTTAAAAAATTAATAAATAAAAAATACATAAAGCTGGGTGACGGATAAGTGACGCAGAAAGGTTAGATGCCGTCTGCCGATAACCGTCTGCCTAAAAGAAAGAAACAATGATGGCCACGATGAGCGTTGTGGATGAAACGATGGTAGTATTGTTAAACCATGTGTTCTAAAACGTGACTTTATGTATTGATGTACGTGAGGCGAGAAATGCGCACTCTCAATAACATTTTGATCAGTTTTTCTCTTTTTTTACGATAGGGCGACGTATCTACTTGTTGAATATGCTTCTTACATTACATGATCGTATAGCACTGTATTAGATCTCCAATGGCAAATTAAACTTTTGTACATAAATATAGGGAATTTTTCAAACATTTCACCTTTACTTGTACCTTTTTCTATTTTGGAATAGATGGCGGAACGCCTATTTGGCCATGACAAATGAATGTTTGGAAAACTATTATTATCAAAGATTAGTCTCTCTAACGTCCGGGCACTCTTTAATAGTGACCATTGGCGTGTTACTTAATTTTATTTTACTTGTTGCCTGAATTCTTACAAACGATAGATATATAAGCGCAAAGCAAACGAACAGAATTTCTTTCTTTATCACCTATATGAAAATTACTGATAGAATTATATCCTAGTACTATGACTAAAACTGACAAGGATTTGACACTTGGAATAAAATTACTCAAACAGATAAACATATACTTCTCCTAGCCTAGATTCTACCTTGTATGAAAAGAATTTACCTCCCTTTGAGGAATTCTCCATTTTTAGGTGAAAACATTTTCTTCAGAAGTTGTTGTATTTCAACAACCCCCCCCCCTCCCTCCGAAAAAAAGAAAGAACGAAAACAGGAAATTCAGTCACGCACGAGTTCTCTTACCCCCTTCTTTTATCTGGCTGTGGGTTTGGCAGTAAAGAACAACGCAAAGAATTTCATAAAAACTTAACCGCATCGAAATAAGCAAATATCTTTAAAAATTGGTTGCATTAATAACTAAATGAAGACAACACACAGATATACACCCGGACGTATCATATTCATGGTAAACCACAGGATGTCACGCTATTACTGCTAATTGATATCCAAACCGCAAACTTTGAAATACGTACACTAGTGTGACACCTCGCGTGGCTTTGATTAAGTGGCATTAAAATTAGAAAGAATAAATAAATGATGTGACATTAATCACGCTTAGTGGACTCAGTTCTACTTTTGGTATTACGACTCAATTAACGACTGTGAAATAAATAACACACCTTAAATACACTTGTTTACAAGCGCGATGCGAAACAGAACGTTGATTAATTGCTATAAGAATTAAGTACAACAATGGCGATTTAAGAGCACTTAAACGAACTGCTATTATTAATTGAAGTGCACTTGCTTTTAAACGTCAGTTCACAATCTCCTGATGATAAACCCGCATTACGTTACGAGTCACGCTCCAGGATAAATAGGATTTTTAGAGAACATGGTCTTAATGCACTTTTATTGGAGCGTATAACTTTTATCATATTGAACACAGCTGTCTTAATTTATGTGATAATGCTCTCCTCTTAATCACCCTATTTGAGGATATTACATTTTGTACACTGTGTTGTATGAACTTAAATTGCTTTTTGATAAAGGCCTTCAAGATATCACATTCAAATAGTGAACTGCAGTTGGCACTCTTTGAAGTACTAATCTTAACCGCAGACCTGCCCGGCTTGTTAAACTTTATTCATTACCTACGCTCTCCACGCTGTGCTTTCGCAGGTTAAAATGCATGGCGTCTTCTTCTGAGCTTGAGTATTCCGCTAATAATGTTATGAGCAATTAGTCTACTTTGATTAGCAAAAAGTTGTTGATTCTAGTGTTCTATCATAAAGCGGTGTCCTTAATTGTCCTTGCTTGCGCCAATCCTGGTCTTGGTCAGAGACGATCCGACTTGCAAAATTTTGCCCTTAAAGAAGGCAACCAACTCCAAATCCAGATAAAGGAATTTTGATAAGATACAGTAGCTTCTTAGCCGCACTATAAATGTTTCAAAAGTCTACCCGGGCGTGGATATTCAATTCTTCTGCACTTGAAAAACATTAACGGACATCCGACCTAAATCTTGAAAATTCCCGCAAAATGCTACTTTCGCAATCTAAACCCAACTTTAAGACTGAAAGTTAAACATCAGAAGGCGTTCTTAGGGGAATTACGCCTCAAAATGAGCGTGCTACGTGTGCATATTAATTTCAACGATGTCGGCGTCTGCGGTCAAGGCAATGTTATACAAGGAAGCCCGAGGGAAGCACGCCTTTATTCTGTGGGGGCTCCACATTTGAGGTGTGAATCATCTTAATTTCAATGTCAAAAGTTTGTCTCCGTCTGCTTCAGAGTTGTCACGTTGGTTCAAATGACATTAATTAACATTATGAAGGTCATCATAAACCTATTAATTTTAGGCTTGCGTCGAGGACATGCGCATGTACGCACAAACAAACGAACACGCGCGCGCACACACACACACAGACAGACAGAGAAAGAAAGAAAACGAGAAAGAGAGAGAGCAAGAACGAAAGAAAGGGAGGGAGGGAGGGAACGCAGGGAGTGGCGGGCGGGTCAAATCAACCTCCTCGCTCAAAGAGCATTTTTATCATTCATATACTGTGGCGTTAATGGCGACATTACATGTAGTCCCTAGGCTGTTGTCGTAGACGGAGAACTTATCAGTGTTGTTGATCTTGTATATAAATAAGCAATGTATGTGAATGGTCAATCTCTGTCCCAATATGAAAAATTACATGCATTCCCGTCTAATAGCTACTTGGCCTGAATGAGATGCCGGGCAAATTCCTAGCATACAGAAGACATCGGTTCCTTGCATCGAAAAAGCACTGGGCCAATACGCTACTATTGGTATGGACAGAGTGTCCTATCTGTGTACCGGCAGCCAAATGTAACATTGTTTTACATAAGATCCAAATCCGTCTGGCATAATGCACCAAAACCTCTTCGGGGTGTTGTAAGGACTCGGCGTGCACTTCATCAATAAGTGTCAAACTGTGTTGTTTACGAGTATTTGAGAAATGAGTCTATATTTTCTGTTTGCGAGATCTCTGTCACACAACAAAAGTAAGGAAAAACTAATTTTTGAGAGATTCTGTTTAACTTCTCTCTCTCTCTCTGTCTTTCTCTCTCTCCTCGTGGAATTCAAACAAATGATGATATAAACAGACCACGTGCACGCGTACTGAAACTCGAAATAAACCTAAATCAGCGATCTAGATTTAGACAAGCATATGCAGCTCATCCTTAATATTAACTATTGAAAAGTGCACATATTTCTTATGTAGTACATATCCTTTGGTTTGAATCACTTTATGATAATGCAGGTCATTCACAAAGCAATGGGGTCCCATCTCTGGGGCATAGAGAGTAATTTGTAAGCATATGGTAAACGGAATGCGCCCTAAATTGAAATCATTAAATCAATAATTTATACGCCAAGGTTAATACACGATTTTGTTAACTTTTGCCAAAAGAAAATCCATAAATAATAGAATTCTCCCTAAAACGGAATTTAATCAACGTATGAAGTTGTTATGTGCCAAAGGACGTCTTCTATTTTGAAAGTACCGCATGTCACATCTAAACAAGGTCTCCTGAATTAGGGGTCACACGAAGATATAAAATTCTAGGTTATAAACGAAATCTAACGAAGACGAAATCACGTTGTTGATAAATACGAACTACCTTGTCGGCTTATTGCACAGTGAGAAGTTGTAAGAGAAAAATCATGAAATCATAAAAGGCCCGCTCATACGAATACCTTGGATTCTAGCAGGATAGTTTTTCTTTCAGCTCGTAGCAAAATAGATAAGTTTTTCTGACCTTAAACTAAAAAAAAAAACGCAAGCGTCAATAAAAAACACCCCTTTCTCCATGTCTTACAACGAGGTATCGCGCCAGCCCTGCGTGCAGTGTATCTTTTATGGCAATAAAAATGACTCGCGTTCCTACGATCAACTCTTTGTGCCAAATAAAGCTCTCGGGTCTGCGAGCCTCTATCAGAAACGAGATAAATCTATGACAAGGCTACATTTCAAACAAGCATGATTATGCACTTCGGTTATATATTAGATAGTAAGTAATAAATTACCGTAACATCACAGGACAGTTATTTATAAGAAACATCAACGACTTTTTCGGGATTCTGGGCACCCGAACGGGTCGTCGCTATCATAAAGATTAACTGGACTAACATCAAACGTCAGAACGCAACTTGAATAACTTAATGTCGCGTTCGACCACTGCCGCAAGATAACAAAACCAATTGAAATACAAATAGGTTAAAATACATGAGATCAAAGGTATTTACATAAGATGTCCACTGTATTGAATTAAATGTGTTCCCGGGGCAGGAATCCAAATTGATTTAGACACCGTCAGTTATTAAGTTTTTTTTCCATCTTGCTATAATAGACTGATGGGCAGTTTATCTTCAAATGAGCAGATATTTTCTGAAAACATTATCACTATATATATATATATCTACATGTATGTGAGACATTCATGTTACGGACTGTTCACTTACCGGTATCACAGGTCAGTGAAAAGTTCACTCCTCTCTCTTCTCTTCAAGTGACCTGAAAAAGCAGAGTTGTGAATATTAAATATTCGTACATCGCTGGCATCTTTGGTAGGCGCGCCCTCTCCTTTACTCGGAGGCTAGAATAATTCAAGAGGGAAAAAGACGGCTACCGGTAGAGGAATGCACAAGGGAAAGGGGTTGCGTTGAATCTAAATATGAATTTCTTGCACATCGGTGAGAGCTTCATTTACATTGCAAGCCTTGTAAATGATCCGAATTCTTTAAAAAAAGTCAAACACTTTACCTCAGTTGACTTTTTAATGAGACTAGAATTCACAAGAAAGCCTTACTGGATAACTTCTTCTTTAAATAAAACTTTTTTTCTTGAAAGCAGTCTTATTTCAAATCTACTCAATTTTCAAACCCCGCCTCCTTATGGCCGATGATATCAGGGTACTCAATCATGCCAAACTGACGGCATCTTAACGTCTTTACTTAAAATAGTATGGGAGTACGTGCAAAAACGAACGAGTTATGGGAGGTGACGTCATAAAAAAAACTGGCGGTGACTTTGCATGTTGTAGATAATCAATACCTTTGCCCAGACGGTTTATTACAATTAATCAGTTCACGAAGATGTCACATGCTGAGTGTGTGAATATTTTGAACGCAGCCCGCTTCAACACCGCCTTCACTGCTAAGATATGAAAATATGTGTAATAGTTTGGCTGTACTTTCTTATAGTCCCTAGACACTTTTTTCTGCTGTTCAAAATGTCCAGACATTCGAAATTGCTAGTCTTTGTCATAATTACATCTGTTAAAATCTCTCTCTCTCTCTCTCTCTCTCTCTCTCTCTCTCTCTCTCTCTCTCTCTCTCTCTCACTGACACACACTCCACAAAATTACAGGCAGATGACAACAATTTGTCAGATAGAGACACACATTATAGCTTTAAGCCAATAACACCAGTAAAAATATGAGGGTTTGACCTTAAATTGCATCCTATTAAATAAAAGACTCTAGGCTGCAGTTTTAGTTATTAAACAAGTTCGGTCTTTAATGGAATCATTTACCGGGAGGGATGATTTCCTCTGCATAATTATTGTTAAGAAATGAAATCATGTCATTTTACACGTTTTGATTTAGCGAGAACTTTGGCCAAGGTGAAATAGAATTCACTCAAGAGTTAACTTCAATTTTGCGTGACTTAATTATAAAGATTCTTGAGAATACGTGACATCATTTTACCTTAATAATACATATCTCAGCATTCCACATAGAAGGAAACATTTTATAACAAAAGAGAATACACTATTTCCTTAACTTAATATACTCTTAAACGGACTTTAGATAATTATAGAAAATAATAGCATTGCCTCAAGTGACGGTTCTTTCGGTAGAAGAAATTTATTGCCTTATGGCAACTTTCCATAAGCCCAGAGAGGTGTACACGTAAGTACAAATTCTGGTATATTATAACGTCATAAATAGTACAATATTTACTTACAGCAATCACTTTATCTTACAGATTTATCGATATCAGCATTATTGACCCTCTATTACTTAATTGACCGCTGCATTCTGCCGTGAAAGGGGTAGTTAATTAAACGGTGTTGGAAATATCGCTGTCTCTATCTCCAATAAGGTGGTATCACGTTAAGTGTGTACATAGGTAAGTAACGCGTGAGATTAAGTGTTTCAGAATACTTGGACACGTTGCTTAAACTGTCCAACTGATCAGCTAAGTAGATAGCCCTTAGACAGGAGTCAAAACCACCCCAAATTCCTACATTTCTATGCCTGTTTGGATATTTATTTGATGATACCCGAAGGCTGTGTGAGGAACTAAGCGTAAATCAATAATATTTTTCGCAGTTTAATTACAGTGCTATGATTAATGCCATTGACACGCCTTTGTAAATGCTTGTATAATGAAGGAAGATTTGACAGCGTAAAAAAGTGAGCAATATAATGGATATATATTGGGTAAAGACAATGATTCGAGTTCTTCAGCGTCGTTGACGGGTTGAAATTAATACATCAAGTGATTCTCATCTGAAGTTCCTTATAACACATTTTAACCATCAGTAGCAGAGTCAACCCTTGCTATTGTGGTGAGGCTCGAAAGCATACACCCATACGCAAGTAAAAAAATATGCGTAATTTCCCTATTTCTTGTATGAAAATGCCAGTGATAACAGACAGACAAGCCCGGATATCCAAGATAAGTTCTTCATAGTTTATTCAAAAGATTATTTATCATTTTCTTTTGGTACATCTTCAAATAATGTTTGTTTTGTCCCTAACAGATATGAATTTGACATGTTGAAAGTGGGCAGCTTATTCATTCGTCATGAGAGTTACTCCCGGGCGGGCCAACAATAACACACTGATTTGCAATCGTGGTTTATGAAGACCTAACCTTAAGTAATTTTTTTCATTAATTTTAATTTGAGTGATTTACGTAAACGCGGACGCTGTAATGAGCACGCTCTCCTAAGATTAATCGTTGTTCAAATATTGAGCGTGTTTTTAGATGACTACATTACCAGACGACGCGAGAAGGAGAATATCTGGGAAGCGGCGGTTACAACATGAGTGGTATATTTAATGACTTTTTCAACAAGGTAAACATGCTGTTTTGCTCACTTAAAAGTGCAAAACTGTTTTGTATACCTTGATGAATAGTGTTCTTCAAGAAAGTATACAAGATGCTTTGTTTATTTGAAGTGAGATGTTGACGAAATGACAATTGCGGGGAGAAATTTATTAAAAGATTGCAGTCTTATCAAGGGATTTTGCATTATTCCAGTATACGAAAAATATGACAGGTTAGCGACCCCTCTCCCCGCCCCCTGCAAAAACAAATAATATCAATTCTGTCACCCGCCCCGCCCCATTATCTACGTTTTCAAANTCTAATTTTCAAAGTTTAATATTTTGGAGTCAATCTTCTGATCTTTTACAATAACATGCACAATTATGTGCTTTGTTGCTTCGTTCAGATTATAGAAAACGTGATTTTTATTTTTAAATCATTCTGAATATCATGATGTGTCGCACGTCCTTAGTTAAGTTCAAAGGTAAAAATGACAGTCACTAAAGTCAAATAATTCATGTTACAATGTAATATTTACCACTCAGCAAGACCACATATATATTTCCGTATATCTTTGACGGATACTGAATGTTACCAATTCAAGTTCTTGTTTTCTTGCTAAATTGGTCATTCATTACAGTAATTATCTTTCAAAATTATTAAGGAAATTGTAACCAAACTGAAATGTGCGTAACGGAAAAGGTGGAATTTGTTGTGATAACATCACCTAGGAATAAAATTCTGGAGACAGATGCCCTTCTGTTGGCAATAATTTTGTTTCCAAATATATATTTTAAATTTATTAAGGAAATTGTCGCAGACCCTACATGTATACTTGCACGTAAAAGGGAAAGCATTTAACAACGAAAATTTCACTTTGGCATTGATTCTGCAGTTGGGAAATCCGACCCTGGACCTTACTGTTATCATCATGGCTTTTATATGATAAATATTCATTTTTAAACGTTTTAATAGAAACACAAGATGCACGGAGACGGAAACAGTGAAATATCTTTTCGCGACAGCAATGCTTTAGTATTAACTTCTACAGTCACTGAATGAATTCAACGGTCCTCTTTGCTGTTAGCTTCATGTTAAACTTGACAATATCTAAATGTCTAAATTGTATAGAAAGCCATGTATAGGTTCCAGTATTGAGAAATACGTTCAACCTATTGCCAGCTGAAAGATATGTACAGGACATGAAAGGATGTATGCAATTATAAGCCTATATTAATACGTGACATATTTGCTTATAAACTTTGGTTAGACCCATTCGCCGAAAGACCTGTCTAATTGATGATATAGACCTAAATACATTTGAATGAATACCTTCTTGCATAACGAGAGAGTACACATATTCTGTCACGTCTTACAGGTACGTACTCTGCCCACGTAGCCGGGCGCAATGTCAAGAGTCGCCATCGTCAGTTTGCACGTCTGTTCCTTCAAACCTTTTACTATGTGTCACTAGGCCAGATGAAGGACTAGATACCTGTATACAATTCCAAAAACGTTCAAGTGATCTCTAATCCAGACATGACGGTGAGGCAGGTTTTCAATTTAGCCTGTATATTTGCCGGAGATCTTCTGTGACATTATTCACTAATTGACCCGCCAAACTGATGATTCACGGAAACGAGTTTGCAACCTGCGTTGAACACATGAATGATAAATAGTTCGGGATGTTTTTAACACCCCAATGACATTACTGAAGTCCTTACCTCACACATCCGGCAACAACTAGCAGATGACAGCCGACAAAATTCCAGATTAGTCCATCATTCCTATAGATACAACTGTCCCTTTATCTTTCTCACAGACTTGATTCCCCAGTACACAATTTGCTATCGTCTACATACTTGAATTCAGCAGGCAGACGATCCCGGCAGGCAAGCAGCGCTTTTTTGCGCACGCGCAGGATAAATTACACAAGTGTAAGACAGTGTTATTATGTAAAACCGCATTTCGTGCAGACGATCAATTTGGCACGGACTTCTCTGTTCCTTATCTTTACAAATGAAGATGCCTTGTTAAGATCCTTTGGGCGTTTTAGCCACAACTTAACAAAATAATGCCAATAAGATAAACGGTATATCTTCTTAACGGCAAGATGTGTGAACTTTCTTATATTCAAAAGACACTGTTGTGCCTACTGTTGGTTTACAGAAGTTAAAAAAAAGCCTTGGTTTGATACCCAATACAAAGTGCAGAGGTAATTGCTCGTTTGTAAACGTGGGAAGAAGAAGAAGAAAAAGACGTAAGATAAAGATGAAAGAAGAAGATTAAGACTTAGGGATCTGATTGGCCACGCCGCAGATACATGTTTAAAACGAGCCAACCATATTATTTGAGCTAATGCAGATTTCTTTTAAGACTATTTTGTTAAATCTTTTGTTAAAACAATTAATAATATCCATCTTCATCTTATTACTTGAAAAGAAGCTACATATTGTGACCGATTACAAGAAAAATGAAAAAGTAAAAGTTAAGGAATTATGCTAAATCATAAACGCCAAGAAAACTTTCGACTCCAAAAAGCTCAATCTTGTATAAAAAAAGGGATAAGCGCTTATCGCAACCAGAATCATAATGATTTATGATTACAGTTTACATGTTTTTAACAAGGTGGTGAGTGTATTCTGTCTTATCTTACAAACCACAAAATACACTCTAACAAGGTCCAATCTAGTGACATCTAGCATAAGAAATACTAATGAACAAATAATCAAAAGGAAAACGGACCACATTGTGATAAAACGATATGCATCAACCACTAATTTTCGTCTTTGTGTATCGTTTCAAAATGTAAGTGCATTTTTCAACACCATGAACCTTTGGTTATCCTCAAAAAATTAAAGAGAGAGAGACTTCCAGATAAATTACTTTGAGTTCAGTGAACTTACAGTCAACCTTAAAAAATTAATAAATAAAAAATACATAAAGCTGGGTGACGGATAAGTGACGCAGAAAGGTTAGATGCCGTCTGCCGATAACCGTCTGCCTAAAAGAAAGAAACAATGATGGCCACAATGAGCGTTGTGGATGAAACGATGGTAGTATTGTTAAACCATGTGTTCTAAAACGTGATTTTATGTATTGTTATACGTGAGGCGAGAAATGCACTCTCTCAATAACATTTTGATCAGTTTTTCTCTTTTTTTACGATAGGGCGACTTATCTACTTGTTGAATATGCTTCTTACATTACATGATCGTATAGCACTGTATTAGATCTCCAATGGCAAATTAAACGTTTGTACATAAATATAGGGAATTTTTCAAACATTTCACCTTTACTTGTACCTTTTTCTATTTTGGAATAGATGGCGGAACGCCTATTTGGCCATGACAAATGAATGATTGGAAAACTATTATTATCAAAGATTAGTCTCTCTAACGTCCGGGCACTCTTTAATAGTGACCATTGGCGTGTTACTTAATTTTATTTTACTTGTTGCCTGAATTCTTACAAACGATAGATAAGCGCAAAGCAAACGAACAGAATTTCTTTCTTTATCACCTATATGAAAATTACTGATAGAATTATATCCTAGTACTATGACTAAAACTGGCAAGGATTTGACACTTGGAATAAAATTACTCAAACAGATAAACATATACTTCTCCTAGCCTAGATTCTACCTTGTATGAAAAGAATTTACCTCCTTTTGAGGAATTCTCCATTTTTAGGTGAAAACATTTTCTTCAGAAGTTGTTGTATTTCAACAACCCCCCCCCCCTCCCTCCGAAAAAAAGAAAGAACGAAAACAGGAAATTCAGTCACGCACGAGTTCTCTTACTCCCTTCTTTTATCTGGCTGTGGGTTTGGCAGTAAAGAACAACGCAAAGAATTTCATAAAAATTTAACCGCATCGAAATAAGCAAATATCTTTAAAAATTGGTTGCATTAATAACTAAATGAAGACAACACACAGATATACCACCCGGACGTATCATATTCATGGTAAACCACAGGATGTCACGCTATTACTGCTAATTGATATCCAAACCGCAAACTTTGAAATACGTACACTAGTGTGACACCTCGCGTGGCTTTGATTAAGTGGCATTAAAATTAGAAAGAATAAATAAATGATGTGACATTAATCACGCTTAGTGGACTCAGTTCTACTTTTGGTAGTACGACTCAATTAACGACTGTGAAATAAATAACACACCTTAAATACACTTGTTTACAAGCGCGATGCGAAACAGAACGTTGATTAATTGCTATAAGAATTAAGTACAACAATGGCGATTTAAGAGCACTTAAACGAACCGCTATTATTAATTGAAGTGCACTTGCTTTTAAACGTCAGTTCACAATCTCCTGATGATAAACCCGCATTACGTTACGAGTCACGCTCCAGGATAAATAGGATTTTTAGAGGACATGGTCTTAATGCACTTTTATTGGAGCGTATAACTTTTATCATATTGAACACAGCTGTCTTAATTTATGTGATAATGCTCTCCTCTTAATCACCCTATTTGAGGATATTACATTTTGTACACTGTGTTGTTTGAACTTAAATTGCTTTTTGATAAAGGCCTTCAAGATATCACATTCAAATAGTGAACTGCAGTTAGCACTCTTTGAAGTACTAATCTTAACCGCAGACCTGCCCGGCTTGTTAAACTTTATTCATTACCTACGCTCTCCACGCTGTGCTTTCGCAGGTTAAAATGCATGGCGTCTTCTTCTGAGCTTGAGTATTCCGCTAATAATGTTATGAGCAATTAGTCTACTTTGATTAGCAAAAAGTTGTTGATTCTAGTGTTCTATCATAAAGCGATGTCCTTAATTGTCCTTGCTTGCGCCAATCCTGGTCTTGGTCAGAGACGATCCGACTTGCAAAATTTTGCCCTTAAAGAAGGCAACCAACTCCAAATCCAGATAAAGGAATTTTGATAAGATACAGTAGCTTCTTAGCCGCACTATAAATGTTTCAAAAGTCTACCCGGGCGTGGATATTCAATTCTTCTGCACTTGAAAAACATTAACGGACATCCGACCTAAATCTTGAAAATTCCCGCAAAATGCTACTTTCGCAATCTAAACCCAACTTTAAGACTGAAAGTTAAACATCAGAAGGCGTTCTTAGGGGAATTACGCCTCAAAATGAGCGTGCTACGTGTGCATATTAATTTCAACGATGTCGGCGTCTGCGGTCAAGGCAATGTTATACAAGGAAGCCCGAGGGAAGCACGCCTTTATTCTGTGGGGGCTCCACATTTGAGGTGTGAATCATCTTAATTTCAATGTCAAAAGTTTGTCTCCGTCTGCTTCAGAGTTGTCACGTTGGTTCAAATGACATTAATTAACATTATGAAGGTCATCATAAACCTATTAATTTTAGGCTTGCATCGAGGACACGCGCATGTACGCACAAACAAACGAACACGCACGCACGTACGCACGCGCACACACACACACACACACACAGACAGAGAGAGAAAAAAAGAAAACGAGAAAGAGAGAGAGAGCAAGAACGAAAGATAGGGAGGGAGGGAACGCAGGGAGTGGCGGGCGGGTCAAATCAACCTCCTCGCTCAAAGAGCATTTTTATCATTCATATACTGTGGCGTTAATGGCGACATTACATGTAGTCCCTAGGCTGTTGTCGTAGACGGAGAACTCATCAGTGTTGTTGATCTTGTATATAAATAAGCAATGTATGTGAATGGTCAATCTCTGTCCCAATATGAAAAATTACATGCATTCCCGTCTAATAGCTACTTGGCCTGAAAGAGATGCCGGGCAAATTCCTAGCATACAGAAGACATCGGTTCCTTGCATCGAAAAAGCACTGGGCCAATACGCTACTATTGGTATGGACAGAGTGTCCTATCTGTGTACCGGCAGCCAAATGTAACATTGTTTTACATAAGATCCAAATCCGTCTGGCATAATGCACCAAAACCTCTTCGGGGTGTTGTAAGGACTCGGCGTGCACTTCATCAATAAGTGTCAAACTGTGTTGTTTACGAGTATTTGAGAAATGAGTCAATATTTTCTGTTTGCGAGATCTCTGTCACACAACAAAAGTAAGGAAAAACTAATTTTTGAGAGATTCTATTTAACTTCTCTCTCTCTCTTTCTCTCTCTCTCTCCTCGTGGAATTCAAACAAATGATGATATAAACAGACCACGCGCACGCGTACTTAAACTCGAAATAAACCTAAATCAGCGATCTAGATTAAGACAAGCATATGCAGCTCATCCTTAATATTAACTATTGAAAAGTGCACATATTTCTTATGTAGTACATATCCTCTGGTTTGATTCACTTTATGATAATGCAGGTCATTCACAAAGCAATGGGGTCCCATCTCTGGGGCATAGAGAGTAATTTGTAAGCATATGGTAAACGGAATGCGCCCTATATTGAAATCATTAAATCAATGAATTATACGTTAAGGTTAATACACGATTTTGTTAACTTTTGCCAAAAGAAAATCCATAGATAATAGAATTCTCCCTAAAACGGAATTTAACCAACGTATGAAGTTGTAAATATGTGCCAAAGGACGTCTTCACATTCTATTTTGAAAGTACCACATGTTACATCTAAACAAGGTCTCCTGAATTAGGGTCACACGAATATATGAAATTCTAGGTTATATACGAAATCTAACGAAGACGAAATCACGTTGTTGATAACTACGAACTACCTTGTCGGCTTATTGCATAGTGAGAAGTTGAAAGAGAAAAATCATGAAACCATAAAAGGCCCGCTCATACGAATACCTTGGATTCTAGCAGGATAGTTTTTCTTTCAGCTCGTAGCAAAATAGATAAGTTTTTCTGACCTTAAACTAAAAAAAACGAAAGCGTCGATAAAAAACACCCCTTTCTCCATGTCTTACAACGAGGTATCGCGCCAGCCCTGCGTGCAGTGTATCTTTTATGGCAATAAAAATGACTCGCGTTCCTACGATCAACTCTTTGTGCCAAATAAAGCTCTCGGGTCTGCGAGCCTTTATAAGAAGCGAGATAAATCTATGGCAAGACTACATTTCAAACAAACATGAATATTCACATCGGTTATGTATTAGATAGTAAGTACTAAATTACCGTAACATCACAGGACAGTTATCTATAAGAAACATCAACGACTTTTTCGGGATTCTGGGCACCCGAATGGGTCGTCGCTATCATAAAGATGAACTGGACGAACATCAAACGTTAGAACGCAACTTGAATAACTTAATGTCGCGTTCGACCACTGCCGCAAGATAACAAAACCAATTGAAATACAAATAGGTTAAAATACATGAGATCAAAGGTATTTACATAAGATGTCCACTGTATTGAATTAAATGTGTTCCTGGGGCAGGAATCCAAATTGATTTAGACACCGTCAGTTATTAAGTTTTTTTTTCATCTTGCTATAATAGACTGATGGGCAGGTTATCTTCAAATGAGCAGATATTTTCTGAAAACTTTATCACTATATATATATATATCTACATGTATGTGAGACATTCATGTTACGGACTGTTCACTTACCGGTATCACAGGTCAGTGAAAAGTTCACTCCTCTCTCTTCTCTTCAAGTGACCTGAAAAAGCAGAGTTGTGAATATTAAATATTCGTACATCGCTGGCATCTTTGGTAGGCGCGCCCTCTCCTTTACTCGGAGGCTAGAATAATTCAAGAGGGAAAAAGACGGCTACCGGTAGAGGAATGCACAAGGAAAAGGGGTTGCGTTGAATCCAAATATGAATTTCTTGCACATCGGTGAGAGCTTCATTTACATTGCCAGCCTTGTAAATGATCCCAATTCTTTAAAAAAAATGTCAAACACTTTACCTCAGTTGACTTTTTAATAAGACTAGAATTCACAAGAAAGCCTTACTGGATAACTTCTTCTTTAAATAAAACTTTTTTCTTGAAAGAAGTCTTATTTCAAATCTACTCAATTTTCAAACCCCGCCTCCTTATGGCCGATGATATCAGGGTAC
Source organism: Lingula anatina (assembly GCF_001039355.2). The sequence goes on along the minus strand of NW_019776175.1, from coordinate 41,895 downwards.
TCAATCATGCCAAACTGACGGCATCTAAACGTCTTTACTTAAAATAGTATGGGAGTACGTGCAAAAACGAACGAGTTATGGGAGGTGACGTCATAAAAAAACTCGCGGTGACTTTGCATGTTGTAGATAATCAATACCTTTGCCCAGACGGTTTATTACAATTAATCAGTTCACGAAGATGTCACATGCTGAGTGTGTGAATATTTTGAGCGCAGCCCGCTTCAACACCGCCTTCACTGCTAAGATATGAAAATATGTGTAATAGTTTGGCTGTACTTTCTTATAGTCCCTAGACACTTTTTTTCTGCTGTTCAAAATGTTCAGACTTTCGAAATTGCTAGTCTTTGTCATAACTATATCTGTTAAAATCTCTCTCTCTCTCTCTCTCTCTCTCTCTCTCTCTCTCTCTCTCTCTCTCTCTCTCTCTCTCTCTCTCTCTCTCTCTCTGACACACACTTCACAAAATTACAGGCAGATGTCAGCATTTTGTCAGATAGAGACACACATTATAGCTGTAAGCCAATAACACCAGTAAAAATATGAGGGTTTGACCTTAAATTGCCCAGTTCATGCATCCTATTAAGTAAAAGTCTCTAGGCTGCAGTTTTAGTTATTAAACAAGTTAGGTCTTTAATGGAATGATTCCCTCTGCATAATTATCGTTTAGAAATGAAACATGTCATTTTACACGTTTTGATTTAGCAAGAACTTTGACCAAGGTGAAATAGAATTCACTCAAGAGTTAACTTCAATTTTGCGTGACTTAATTATAAAGGTTCTTGAGAATACGTGACATCATTTTACCTTAATAATACATATCTCAGCATTCCACATAGAAGGAAACATTTTATAACAAAAGAGAATACACTATTTCCTTAACTTAATATACTCTTAAACGGACTTTAGATAATTATAGAAAATAATAGCATTGCTGCAAGTGACGGTTCTTTCAGTGAAAGAAATTTATTGCATTGTGGCAACTTTTCATAAGCCCAGAGAGGTGTACACGTAAGTACAAATTCTGGTATATTATAACATCATAAATAGTACAATATTTACTTACAGCAATCACTTTATCTTACAGATTTATCGATATCAGCATTATTGACCCTCTATTACTTAATTGACCGCTGCATTCTGCCGTGAAAGGGGTAGTTAATTAAACGGTGTTGGAAATATCGCTGTCTCTATCGCCAACAAGGTGGTATCACGTTAAGTGTGTACATAGGTAAGTAACGCGTGAGATTAAGTGTTTCAGAATACTTGGACACGTTGCTTAAACTGTCCAACTGATCAGCTAAGTAGATAGCCCTTAGACAGGAGTCAAAACCACCCCAAATTCCTACAATTCTAAGCCTGTTTGGGTATTTATTTGATGATACCCGAAGGCTCTATGAGGAACTAGGCACGAGAGACAGTTTGCGTAAATCAATAATATTTTCTGCAGTTTAATTATAGTCCTATGATTAATGCCATTGACACGCCTTTGTAAGTGCTTGTATAATGAAGGAAGATTTGACAACGTAAAAAAGTGACCAATATAATGGATATATTGGGTAAAGACAATGATTCGAGTTCTTCAGCGTCGTTGACGGGTTGAAATTAATACATCAAGTGATTCTCATCTGAAGTTCCTTATAACACATTTTAACCATCAGTAGCAGAGTCAACCCTTGCTATTGTGGTGAGGCTCGAAAGAATACATCCATACGCAAGTAAAAAAATATGCGTAATTTCCCTATATCTTGTATGAAAATGCCAGTGATAACAGACAGACAAGCCCGGATATCCAAGATAAGTTCTTCATAGTTTATTCAAAAGATTATTTATCATTTTCTTTTGGTACATCTTCAAATAATGTTTGTTTTGTCCCTAACAGATATGAATTGGACATGTTGAAAGTGAGCAACTTATTCATTCGTCGTGAGAGTTACTCCCGGGCGGGCCAACAATAACACACTGATTTGCAATCGTGGTTAATGAAGACCTTACCTTGAGTAATTTTTTTCATTAATTTTAATTTGAGTGATTTAGGTAAACGCGAACGCTGTAATAGCACGCTCTCCTAAGATTAATCGTTGTTCAAATATTGAGCGTGTTTTTAGATGACTACATTACCAGACGACGCGAGAAGGAGAATATCTGGGAAGCGGTGGTTACAACATGAGTGGTATATTTAATGACTTTTTGAACAAGGTAAACATGCTGTTTTTGCTCACTTAAAAGTGAAAAACTGTTTTGTATACCTGGATGAATAGTGTTCTTCAAGAAAGTATACAAGATGCTTTGTTTATTTGAAGTGAGATGTTGACGAAATGACAATTGAGGGGAGAAATTTATTAAAAGATTGCAGTCTTATCAAGGGATTTTGCATTATTCCAGTATATGAAAAATATGACAGGTTAGCGACCCCTCTCCCCGCCCCCTGCAAAAACAAATAATATCAATTCTGTCACCCGCCCCGCCCCATTATCTAATTTTCGAAGTCCGAAGGTGTTGAGAGGCTCCTCTTGATAGAACGCCTCACTGCGGCTATCAAGGCCTCCTAGGCCAGGAATCGAATATCAATAAACAAGGGAGGAGTTAATTTTGTTTGTTTGCTCTTGGTTTTCTTCTGGATATAGGATGGTGGCAAGCTACCCCCTCATCTCGACCCTCCCACCCTGTTCCACCTCTTCGCGCGTAAAAAAAATCATAGCTGTAGATTAATATCAATCTGATCTATAAACCCAAACGAATTCCCGCGTGACAAATGCCACTGCTTAATCTAAGATAGTGATACAAAGACAGATATTTCCTTCCTGACCACCAGAAAACTGGACATTTTGAATACCACCTGTGTGCAAGGAGAGCGTTGCACCCCCCCCCCCCCCCCTCCCCCCCCCCCACCACACACACACACACACACAGACACCTTATCTAACAAGCCATGCTGTATCTATCATCTATGCCCTGTGGTTCGGAATGTGACTGTGTGTCACCTGGCATGCACCTGTCCTTGGAAAGTTACCGTTGGCGATGTGACCGCCAGGGTAATAATTGCCCACTTCAATCAAGAGTTAAATAATGAAAAATGATGAACTTGTATTTCATTTTGATGGTGTTTATTGTACCAAAATGGAACAGATTGCGTGCAGTTTTATTGCCGAGCTGATATTTGGTATTGTTTTACTTTAATAAATTTAACGATGAGCAGTGAAGTGACTGGTTACAAGTGTCGTTACAAATACCGCAATCCCACCGCGCTGCTAAATGACAGGTGAGACCTTATCATTTAACGTGGTTAGCCATATTAAGTGTATTCTCATTCATAAATTCTTCTACCTGATGAGTAAATAAGTTGGCGTCGCGTTTAATAAATCTCTCTTTGAAAAAAACGCCAGAAGACAATTTACATGTCGAGTCGCTAAAATATTGTCAAATAATACCGATAAACTTCAAAAATTACAGATTAAACCAGTGATATTACGACTTCTCTGTGTATCCTGGGCCTCTTGAATGAATTAACAGGGCTTATAGCGCCGGAGGCGAAATGTCGTTAATAGATACACAAGATAGGACTATTATTCATATGGAAGATTTGGCCCAGTTTGGCGCACGCTTTTGGGCTACCATCTGTGAGGGGTTCGTATCAACACTGATATTTACAAAGCCGGCTGAGCATCACTACAGGCGCAAGAGAGTGCCTTCAATTATTTCAGAAAAAATGATATCCACATATTTGCATCCTATCTTCTCGTTTTAGTGCATCGTGGCTGTTAGTTACGTATATCAAAGACACTCCTACTGAGGCAAGATTTTACGTCATGTGATACGTCGGGGGCGTCCTCTCACTGGGAAACAACCCCAACGGCTGCATATTTCGACGGAAAATACGTCTACATACAGACGAGGTGAGGGGCTCGTGTGACCTATTGCTGCAGACTCAAAGGAGACAGGTATGTCGTTATGCTTCATGGTCATTAAGTGATCTCTTTGACAGAATGCTAAGGTAACTAAGGGACGCCTTGGGTGGCTTACGCTTTTTAGTAATGAATCTTGCCGGTAACTTTTCTTCAAAAAATAACACAATGTCTCGTTCGCATGTTTTCAACTCTCAAACTGTGCGTGCGTGTAAAGAAATCTCTCAATCTCATGTTTTAACATTCTTGGATAATCAGTAAGCCCAAGACGCAAGTAAACAAGTAATATCACCTAAAGGGACAAATGCACTCACCATCTTTTTTATCGGCCCATCTCACACATCCAACTTTAGGTTTCATCGCCGAGAACAAGACCGGTGTTATAGTGTTCCTATTGTTTGTTAAAATCCTTTTGTCGTGGCTAATACAGAGGTATGTATATACGAAAGTAAGTTAATGCAAATTGGTCCCAAGGACCTACAAGCCAAAGGAGTGCATGCACTGTCCCTCTGGAATGACAATGAGGCAATATATTGCGTGTACCCTATGGCGAGTGTTAATAATTAGCTCGATGGTAATCAAGTTGTTTGATGAACCGCAGGATGTGCACTGAGGGGAGTGATGGATGCATATCACACGCGCGCGCGCACGCACACACACGCACGTCCACACACTTATGCACGTGGGCTACTCAGAGTCGTGAACGCGAAGAGGCCAGAGGGGGGTGTTAAAAAGATACTGTATCTGAAAACAGACCAGGCCGGGAAAGTTTACGAGTCTTATTCAACAATTTATCATTACTTCGGACCTGCAACAGAGCTATCTAGGAAGTGCAAGAATGTCAGTAAAAATTTTATTTTATTTATTTATTTTATTTTTGCATTTTGTATTCACTGAAATTTTCAAATGATAAACCCTGACCATCAACTTTCATGTAGGTATAGGACCTTTTTTTTAGCCATGCAATACGAGTATGTCGTAGGTGTGTACCTTTTCCTTGACGTAGTATCACCATGTGGAAAGGCAGACCCGTACCCAGGGGGGGTTCGGGTGTTCGAAAGAACCCCCATTTTTTGCCGGAAAAAGGTCCCCTGTGAGTAAACTTTTGTTGAAAATTTCAAGACAAAAGGTCCACTTTTTCAGAAAAAGAACACCCTTTTGAAATTGCTGGATAAGAGCCTGAAAGACCAAATCTCAGAAACAGCAAGGAGGACAATTTCCACTTGTGAGTCACCTGGATGCGGCGTCATTTAACTATGATGATAACCAACGATAACAGCTAACGAATTTTCTGTACTTCATTGCACGCTGCCCCCCCCCCCTCCTGAAGGGGGTTGTACTGGATTTGAAAATTGGCGCTCTATCTACTGCGCATCATCTGCCGTCCCCAGACATTTTATCGTACATGAAGCCTTTTATCAGAAAATGCAGTTGTTAACCATACGTTTAGGTGCGTATTGTTTTGCAAGGATAATCTATTCTCATTTCTTTTTAATTAAGAAGTAAGTAACCAGGGAGGGGGGTTCGGGGGGGGGTCGAAAGATCCGCCCTTTTGGCAGAAAGAAGATTCTCTCTTCGTTAAATTTAACCTAGGCACAGGCAGGTTTCCTAGTAAAAGGTCCACTTTTTTCCTCCGTTGAAATTGCTGACTACGGGCCTGGTATGCAGCCCCCCCCCCTCCCCAACAACACTCCGCGAATGATAGGAGCTTTTTTAGACCTTCCAGGAACGACTCTCATTATAAAAATTGATCTTCCAAGAAAAACACATACGATTATCGGTCACATTGATCATGACTTTCTATCGAAGTATCTATCCAGGACGATAGATATGAGACATCCATGTATCACGTAGGCCTAAAGTAAACGTGATTGCATGCGAAACATCTATGAACCGATAATTGTATCTCAACCTGAGTAAACAGTCTGAATTTTCAACTGAGGCCAATATTAAACCTTGATTTGAGTTCAGTTCGTTGGCTTTTGTCTACTTTTGATTTAATGACACCAAATGAAGGACAAGTCGTAATGTTTCAATACGTGCACTTGTTTGTCGACTAGGTTGTAACTTTGGGTGAAACGCAATTAATTGGATTGAGGGACGCGTGTTGCCAGTAAAATCTGTTTAAAACGATGTCGCGCCGCACTCATTCTCCTTATGATGGACAACTGCATAGGGAGCGTTCCCATAAACCCATCGTCCTAGCTGCATTGATCTAACTCAGGAATTCTCGCTAATTTGCGTTCAGTTTAAGCGGCTAACATGTCCGGCACGCCTACTCAAGCTGCTAGGGGGTAATTAACGATGGTCAATTACCCACTAGTTACTCAAGGGGGCGTGCCAGACAATTAGGCCGATTACACTGAATGCACATAAGCAAGAAACCCCGCACAGTTAGATCGATCTAGCTAGAATGATAGGTTTATGGGAACGCAGTCATAGATGCGTACTTTTCGCTGGACGGGCAGACGGACAGACGGGTGGGTGGACAACTGACCACCAAGATGGACAACGCGACGTGGTTTTAACCTGGCACTTAATGTACTGATTTACCTGACTTTTTTCTTTCTACAGATTGCATAAAGACAGAGCTCCAAAAAGATTTCACACTGTGGCCGCAGTTGATTTATTAACCTAATAACCTCAAAAGACACAAGAACCAGCTGAAAACTATTTTGGCAAACAAACGCAGTTGTACGTTTAACCGACTACGGATATTTCTTCGGGGTTCATTTAAAAAGTTCATTCATAAACTCAACACGTCATTTCCGAAATTGTTGCATCTTTAAGGCAAAGCATTAAGTCAACAACAATTTCATTCAACAAAGTCAATGTTTCATGCCACCATTGACCTGTGGCGGACGCGTGCGCCTAAGGCGACAAACATCACTTGGCGCGTAGTGATACGAAAGGCGACGCGAATGGAACGCCGAGACAAATATTCACCACACATGCCGTGGGCAAATAAATGTTGATTCTAATGAAAATAATGTAATGATTCTCAGACACGAAGACAGGCGCTAAACAACAGCAAGGGCGACAACGAGATCCCAATTAATTCCACAAGAAGTCCGCGGCAGAATTTTGCCCACAATACATATAAACATAGTTGACATCGAAAAAATTGGCATCCTTGTATACGTCACCCAATGGCGGTAACAGAAGTGGATCACAATGTTTGCAATTAATTATATTAAATAAACGTGTTTAACAAATACCGTTTTGCAACTGTCAAACTAAAAAGCCGACGAATTTCTTTCCAATTCATATAACAGATTGCCAGGCCACGATAAAACTGCGGATATGAGTGTACTCCTACAGATCTACTTTACGCAAAATGGAGGCCGTCCGAAAGGGACGTTACCTATTTATACATGTACATTTTTTAAAGATTGTAAAGCCACGTTAGACTGCCCAGACTGAATGCAACACTGTTTTTGATTCAATTCGGAGCCAATGAGTCTGATGTATGAATGAAAAATGCCTTTGACTGCAAGTGTGCCGCAAGACAAACTTCTCAGTTTTTCGACTTATGTAACGTATTTTAGTGCAAGAACAAGTGCGACAAACACCTACCTTAATTCAAAATGAACTAATAGAATTTCGGGAAAATCTGTTTTTACCGTAGTGACTGATGACGGTCGCCAGTTGAATTAGATGATTAAGCGCTCAGCCTGCTTTTTTATTAACCAATGTATCGATAGAGACGAGGGCGTACATTCAGCACAAAAACCAGATAAGAATGTTTTTGACTATCAATTGGCCGATAAGATGCTGGACGCCTTCCAACATCAAGATCAAATAGAAAAACATGATAAGCTTGATACGTTGACGAAACTTTGCGTCACATGACGCAAAAGTAGATTCCAAGCATTCTGGAGGAGGCCGCGCCGTGAAATCGCCGATCAAAGGTTCAGCGCGAGCTCGTCCGAAAACTGAGCGAGCGGGAACTGTTACTCTGTTGTGCGTGCTGCAGTCAAATATAATCATTTAAGGTAATACCTTTTTTGTCTAAAATATATCGATCAGCCTGTACTGATCAAAGTCCACTCTAATTTACATACAATTTGCATAAAATGTACATAAAAAGTGATTTAAATTGATGGCTCTATTGATCAGTGCTGATGCATTTTTTTAAGACGTGCCAAGTCATTCACATGTACTTTGCCAACTTAGATATGTCGAGTCTCAACGAACACATCGTTAACAAATTATGTTTGTCTTTTTTAAAAAACGAAATCTTTTCGTGAGAGACTTTCCGTTTTATCATGAACTCAAAGTTGAGAGCATTTTGATGAGTACATACTACAGAATTAGAAAGATTTTTTATCAGGACGATATTATGTAAATAGATGGCGTAGGGTATCATGAGATGGCCTGGTATTAGTTCATTTATCACAAAAACAACTTTATCGACTAGCCTATCATCGCAGTTATTTGAGGAGAAGTTGTTATAAACAAGTCTACATTAAATCAATCTAAGTATTGATCCGCACTTAACTTTCTGTTTAAGTTATCGCACTTGTCTATTTACAATGTGTTTTTATCTTTTCTTTCTGCTACAAATACCTTGTCAGTGATTTAAAAGAATGAAGGTGGCGTTTCATCATTACTCGAATGCCGGGGTCTCAATCTTTTATCTTAGGAAATTGATAATGCACTAAACCCCGATATATTTGAGTGTACTTGTGCAATATTTTAAAACGATGGTTTTATATTCACTGATTCAATAGCTTTTTTATGTTTATTCTTCGTTTTAGGGATCTGACTGAATATAGGTGAGAAAATAAGTCTATCGAAAACAGCTTGATTTACATCTGCCGACGTTGTGCCAAGACAAAGGTAAGTGGTAAACCTGAAACTTCAAACTGCTTCATGAATTTATCGCGCCTACTTGCATTGTTGAAATCTCAAACAGCTACTTTTTAGAAATGTTTAATAACCATTCTTAATAATTGTCGTTTTGAAATGATGATTGTTACATCTGAACAATAATCATTTTTCAAAATGGAATCTTCAGTCCTAAGTTTGCCAACTACAAATATAAAAAGTAATACATAAAAAAGTACTCAGATAATTATATCAGTTGAGTTGAAATATTTTTAAAAGTGCATAAACTGTTAGTCATTCTGATTAGTCCGAAGTTTTAAAAATCAGTTTATCCAATAATTTATCTGTCAATTTATCTTATTATTTAGCTAGGTATCTATCTTACTTTACTTACTGATTGGAGTATTTATCTTGCAGGTGAAATCGCAGTTTGGTGCCTCAATTCGTCTTCCAAAGCTTGTCTGGGAATAACCCCAGGTAGGGGTCGCTTTATTTGCAAACTAAAATGAACTAAGGGCAATAATTCTGATGGCAAAATGCTGAATCGCCAACCTTACATTTACCTGCATAGATACTGCTTTACTATAGTTTGTTCTATACCTTTTCCACTGCTATCAACGGATACTCAGTATATACTATATCTCCGTATTTGGTTACTATATACATCATTGACAACCATGGGAAAAAGAAACGTACCCATTTTGCTAAAATGCACCGTCACTCTGCCTTGTGTGTTGTAATAGTTACATGCAATTCCAGCCGTCTCGCCATTTTAATCACTTGACTTGTATTGATGAAGAATGTATTTTTCACAACTTCTTTATTCTCACAGACACACTGAATGTGACCACAGCTAAATTTTTTCAGCAATACTTGAATCATTTTTTAACGTACTGACAAAGCACCAATTCAATCAATCTCCGTGCAGATATACATCAATAACCGTTATCACTTTCAGCCATCTTGGTTCTTTTGACTTACGGTTCAAGAGTGTTTCGAGTTTTGGGCAAGACCCTCTGAGCGGTTAAATATCGCATCAGACGTGGTTGATTAAAACGGATCTTCTTCTTCTCTCTCTCTCCCTTTCACTCTCCACCCTGTCAAATGTAAAGGTACTCCTAAAACGGTTTTTCTTTTTTAGTACCACATCATAATTCTCCTTCCACCGCCTCCCGGTCGCTTATTTCGAGTTATTTTTATTCATCATTTATATCCTGTATACCGCATTCATGCAATCTGACGGGCATTTGCGCAGAAATCACCCCACGATTATCCAATAATCTGTAGGCAATTTATTGGTTGGCGCTTACAAAAAAAAAGTAAGGTACGTTTGTGCAAAGGTCTGAACAAAGTATATTAATCTTTGTCGGTTTACTTATTATGTTTTTATGGAAAAAAATGGAAAGCTAAAGAATTGTTCTAAAAATGATGGCAATTTATCACCTGTTGTGTGACTGGTTTTTATTTTCGTCAGGATGCCCTCATCAGGTATAAGCAGTCTTTGTCAGCGAGGACTAATGGTAGTTTCACGAAGACACCAAAAGAAGCTTTCTTTTAATCATGGCGATTTGTAAGACTTTAATTCTGAAATAAAACAGTGCCACGTCTAGGCAAAAGTACTTCAAGGCACCGTCGACGCACTGATTGTCCATTTATAAAAACACCGAAAGAAGTACCCTATGATTAATGCTTATATTTTCCTGTTGGCTGAATTTGTCTCGTTTTAATAGAGCAGGGCTTGTAAAAGGACTAATACAAAGTGTATCCAGTCTTTGTGGCGGTCCACCGACGGCGCCTTAAAGCTAGACTCAGCAATCTGTCTCTGTGGCTTATAGTGCGATTTTTATTATTTCTAATAAACTTAATATGACTGAGGAAGTTACTCCCAATAGAATAAAAAAAAAAGATGAACCGATTGGATTCTTTGATTGCAATCAGTCACGAAAAATCTGTGAGAACAAGCCAGTTTTAAAAATGACAATGCGTCCTTCGAATCTCGACCAATTCAATGCACACTTTTGCCACAATGTGTCCCAAACAGTCAGCTTTTGTTCTAAGACTTCCTATGTGTTTTGTCACGACAAGCACTGTCCTTGTTCCGATGTTCTCGTCATTAATACTGTAGAAAAACACGGAGAAAAGCACGTTTTTGTTTGGGTTCAATTTGGTAAAGGAACTGAGGCTGAAATTTCGTCATAGTTTTAGACTATCATTTAGGTCTATTTTAGTCTGGGATAAAATTGCAGAAGTCCACTGAAATGAACTACCCTATGATCCAAGTCTAGCATCTATTAGTCCAAAAATTTAGTCACTTCTCGCTATTTCTAAAACAGGCTTAATATTTTGTTTCAGTCGCACCACTTTGTACTTTCTGCACATTTTTTTAGAACAGACCTATTAGGCCTCATTCCCATTGTAGCTATCGGTCCACGTGGAGCGATCCAACTCCGCGGGGACTCTCTCTGAATGCAATCCATTTAACAGATTAACACGCCTTTTGTTTCCAGCGTACTCGAATAATCAGCAGCTTTTCTGTATTCTACTCAAGGCCACCAGGAGGGCTTTCTCAGCCAATTGTTACAGTTCCCATGCAGAGAACAGAAGCGTCTGTCAAGACAATGAAAATCACAAAGAAACCTATTGTACTTTTTTGCAACATCATGTCGTTTTTGTTTTACGACTGGGAAAATTACAGCTTTTCCTTTTCCGACAGCATAATGAGAGACACAGGCTTGTAAAATATAATTATTTTATCTGTTTCGTTTATTTTCATGTCTTGCTTGCATGTGGCAAATGATGATAAATGCTATAGCAGTTTCTAAATTAGACTGAATAAATGCAATAGGGAGTCACCAGTTGGTTAACTTAGCTAGCTAATCAGTTGTCTAGATAATGTAACTAGCCAGTCTTCCGTTCAAACGTCCACTTTTCTATCTTTAAAGTAAAAAAACAGCAATTTATAGCGTTTGAAATTGTATTTGGATCGCCTAATGGGTTTAAACGTGTCGAGCCGCATTGTTAACGAGGTAAGATCGTGCATCTTTCAGTCTCGACGGCTGGGGGGTTTATCAGATCAGATTTCTCACCTTGTCCTTAAAAAATTGAATCTTTTTGTAAAAACTCGTTATTTCATAGCGTTTTATACATCATTTAGACTAGCCACATGGTTTGCACAGCCTTATCAGCGAGGCCTTAGGGGTGTGGCCCTTGAATATAAAGAAAGGGGGGTTATAAAGTTTAGATAAGGTCAGGTTCGGGCGATCACAGATACGAAGAAACGGTCTACTTTGTAAAGTTTATTGGTTGTGAGGTGAAAGCAATTAAGATTTACACCGCATTCAGATTCAAACATCGTACCAGTTGGATGGATCCAACTCTGTGGGGAATTCTCGCTAAATTGCGTTCAGTGTAATCAGCATAAAATTGTCTGACGAGCCTCTTTGAGTAGCTAGGGAGTAATTAACTTCCGTGTGCGCTCGGCTTAATTACTCCCTAGCAGCGCTACATGTAGGAGGCGTGTCAGACATTTATGCCGATTACAGTGATTGCACTTAGGAAGAATCTCCAGTTAGTACAATGTGTTTATCTGAACGCTCCCTAAGAGTTAGACATAATCGGTGTGTTTTTTGTGTTGCGTGTTAACTTAATTTAAGAACAGGAACTCTATGTTTTAACAAAAACTATCTCAAAAAAAAAAAACAAACTTCGACCAGGTTGGCCGTAAGCTAACGGTACGAAAAATTTTAGGCTTGTGTCTGAGAATTTTCATATTTATCCAACAACCAAGCTAATGAACCTTTTTGCTCAAAAACTATCTCGTTACTGCGTAACTGGACATGCCGGCATTAGTCTTTAATATTTTTAGACACATTACGATATGCATGCACAAACCTATTGCACACAACAAACATCTTGCTGATGTTCGTAAGCATTAACAATTGTCATCTCTTTTCGTTGTCATTATCGTTAAAGAAAGTTCAGGCTCCCCTAAGGCGAGTTGGTAAGCTTCGTTCCTGGTACAGGGGGGTACTAACGAATTTGCGGCTCAAAAAAGGTTATTTTTCATCAGTAACCCTGGGACATACATGTAATGTCTGTAATGTCAGAACTGTGGTTTTGAGACAATTTTACAATTTGATGTTTCAATCTGGAAACGTTAAGTCCCTACAAGGGGTAAGATGTTGATAATCACGGAAGGCCCCTATGACACCAAGGGAGAGAGAGAGAGAGGGGGGGAGAGTGACGAAAGAAAATGCACGTGATTAGACCGTTTTATCCAACATGAGGAGCAACAAGTAAATAGAGTAAAAGGGGAGAAAGGAAAACTAGACAAAGAAATAGCAATATGAAACATCCCAAAGTTCAAATCGTTCCATCCGTCATGCTGAATTTGTAACGCTATTTGATAAAGTCTTGGGGTACGAATAGGGCCTAGATCTAGTTATTTCACATATCTCCATATCTTAGCAGTAAAAGCAGCCAAGAAATAGGTAATTATTTTATTAATATACACATACACCAAGTGTGATAACCACACAGCTCAATTAGTGGTAATTAACGAGAAATGAAGCCGTTTTAAATGTCAATTATTTGACAACAATCTACTGCAGCACGTACGCAGCTTCCAAGATCTTTTCCGGTGAGATATAAAACACGAAAGGCAATAATATGGCACCGAAAGCAACCATGGAAATTCTAGCCCTGGTCAACAATTACTGCGCCACGCGCTACGAAAATTGCACACGCGACATATTACTGTTACCAAAATTAGTAAGCATCATAATTACACATTCCACTAAGTACTGCCAGATAGGAAAAGTATGCGCCCGTTCCATGCCACACCCACTTTTACTAGCTTCAAGCGTCATTAACAAATCTGGCTAACTCTCACGCAATGTGAAAAATTAAATGAAATGAGAAAATCACTCTAATAAATTGAAGGTCTTACAATTTTAGTCCTATCATAATTATTCCGGGAAGGCATACTCACAGATTAAGACGCCCTGAACTGTTCCAAAAATGAAAAAAAGCTGATGGTTTCAGTCGATGGCATCTACAAGGACGGACAGAGGGTCGAACGGACGAATGATGAATGACCCGACAGCTCGCCTGTCATGCAAGTCTGAAGTCAGCTTCTTGCAGTTGGTCGGTCTATAAATGTCTTTTGGCGCAGGCTCTTTTAGCTGTTAGCCACGTAGCTGATGATCATTCTACTCAGAGGGTAAATTTCCTCGTTGTCCCAGAGTTCCTCGGATGTCACAGTTCGGCAGTTTGGCAAACTTGGTAACTATCCAGACACGTCTAAGTCGGCTGCGAAACGCCCAGACTTTTTAACGCTAGGAAGCTCTTGGTTGAGTTTCGGTGAGGCGTGGCGCAATGGTTTGCAGGCAGCTGAAAATAAGTCATAATGATATATTCGCCATCTCTGAATCGAACAAAATAGAAAATTGAATCTGAATTTGGTACTGAAACTGCTGTTTGTTGCACAACAAAAAGGAATTGTCCACTTGCATGGGTTCTTTCATATGTAAACTGAATTTTTGTCATATAATCTGACGTCATTTTTGTATGTGACGTTAAATCTTGACTTGCAGCCCCAGTTCTTTTTCGTGTTCGTGTGGCCAAAGAATACCTAATTGTAACGTGATTTTCTTTCTTTTGGATAATTTCACTGGTGTGTCCAAGAGGGGGAAATGAAAGGGCATGGGTATAATTCCCACTGGACCTTGCCATTTAGATTGGAATAAGTGCTTCAAAATTTAGCAAACGAGGTCAAAGATTCAGGGAAATAATAGAGATGCAAATAGTCTCCTGGTTCGGGTTTGTTTGACACATCACTATGTGTAAATATTTTAACTGCGAAAGGACACACATGCATGTATATATCTTGAAGGGCCCAGGCACTGTGCATCGGTATATAAGTTTTAGCAAAGTCATTTAATTATATATAAAAGCTTTTCAACAAAAGCTACATCAGAAGGAAAATAGCTTCTTAAAGAAAAAAATGGGTAAATAGTGGAAAAACGTATCAATCATCAGTGGAACGAGATTTCGTGCACCCTTTGCTACTGTTGACAAAGTATTATTATATGTTGGAAGAGGGATACTTATGAAGATTGATTAGACCAGTACGATAACGAAAAAATGGCAATAAAGTCCATCGTTCACACACACCCCTGGTTAGTCAAGAAGATCAAAGAAGCAATGATTGACCCGGCATTCCAGTCGTACTTGAGTGTCCGGTCACAGAACTGTAAGATCACGGACGCAAGGCCATTTACCCGCATACCATCAAAAATAATGGTGTAACGACGGACAGTGGTCATCTCTTTGGCCACCTGTCAGACTTGCACAGTGACGATAGTGCTGACCTTCGCAGAGGTCATGCGAGTACCATTTGGAAAGTCGCCTGACCAACCCCACGTGATGAGATGATATTTTACATTGTACACATGTGAAACCGACCACGAACTGTTGCTTTTTGCCATGATACGATGATACTCATGAAGAAAATGACCTTATGTTGACGCATATTGTACATTCTTTTTGGGGGAACACATAATTTTACTTGTCAGATAAAAGTTATGATGAGATATGCAATATTGGTGAGAAACGTACATGTTCATGTAAGCGCGGCCCAAGACAGCAAACATCACTAACATGCGTTCGCCATACTTGATGAAGAGAAGCAGCTCCTAGGAGAAAGAACTCTTGACTTTCCTTTAGATACCAATGAATAGACCGATAATTGAGTACTCTCATAATCCTCTTCAAATATGAATTGGTGGTACAAGGACTTAATTTGTTTTTACTAATTCACATAACCAGTTATAACAAATACCTCTTGTATTGAGTTCTGACACCTTCATTGTAAGCGTTTATTTCTGGTTTCCCAACTGAACAGTCAAACCTTGTATCACTGGTAATTATCTTAATTGTCCCTATGCATTTTGGGCATGATATACTCATATGCAATACACTCATAATAGTGGGAGTCAAAGATGGTACAATGTATGTGTAGATTTGTCTTTCAGTTTATCAATAAAAACATCACTGTCCCTGGGTCATTATCCATCATCAGTATCGTTTATTGAGTCATTTTTACTTATAGCCCTTTGACAGGGGAGAAATATTTGCAATGACTTCAATTATATTTATGACCTTTCCCCTTGACCTTTACAATGTTTATTATGTTCTTGATTAGCGTAGAGTACCTTTTTGCGTGTTATAACAACTTGCCATAAAACAGGACGAACGGATTACCACCATATGTTGAACCTGCTTTGGGACTTGTCCTTGGAAAAACGCGAGATTGTGAGTTCTCATCATGAGATCTCATTGTGCAACGTCGACTTTATGAGGACGATGTGATTTCTCGAGTATCACATGTGACAACATTCAAGGTCAAGCGCTTAGGTCAATAAGGGGGGCTATTTTTCTGAAAGATTGTTTATTTTGATAGTTTCAGCACAATAATGGGATAGACTGAAACAAAAATAATTGTATCCAATGACTTACTAAAGTTTAAATCGATTTTCGCTATAATTCATTGATTTAATAACTGTTCAAGATTATAATTATATTTTAGGCTACAGGTACCTTATAACACAATGTATTTATCACGAAAAAGATATTTGGTCAAAGAAGGAAGCTGCGCTGTTTCTTATAATAGACTTTTTCTGCACAAGAGGAAAAAACATCACTGAGTTAGTTTTACTACATTTAGGACAAAGTGCAACTAATTGAAATAAATGAAATGATAGCATGTTTTGGATTTACAATATCACGGCAAACGGTGTAAGGCACCAAAGAAGACGAAGGCAATGATGAAGGCATATTCTAAAAATGACAAATATCCCTGCTACTGCACAATATGAGGATTTGGATTATTCTAAAGGCACGCTTTACGCGTTTGAAAATGTCCCGTATGTCATAATTGTTATCCCTCAAGGCTACTTGCAATATATTTCCCAATCCATACAACGATTTAACCCGTCAAATCTCGACCTTCCCTCCTGTAATGGCAATAAAACGGCTGTCTAAAAGAAAAATGTTTACTTAAAAATCGCACAGATCATTGAATTCATTTACAGGTACCGGTTTATCAGTGATTAGTCAGACCAGGAAATCGCTTTTTTTAAAGAAAATAAGGTCTGTAGGATGTGTAGGATACTTGTAGATTAGTAACACGTTAGATTATATGGGCAGTGGTTCGCACTGTTAAGGGCATTGGCTGCGATGGGTTTTTGCAAAAACAATTTACAACATTTACATACATTATTTGGAAATAGGTTCATTCGTTGTAACCGTAAAACCTAGAAGAACGATTATTAGTACCTGTGGATTAAGGAAGTAGATAGGACTTAATTCCTAGCTGGGAATAATTAGTAGGCGGGAAAGTGACTCGTAAAGCATTTGATCTTGGGGATAACACGCTTTGCAAGAGCAATGGGTTAATTGTATTGGAGGTCTTTGGTCAGACGAACTTGTGCATCATGAAGTGACGGAAAGGTGAAACTCTCGTCACAAACAAGATGTTAGCCCTCTAATTGAGGAAGTGTAAACAATTACGGCGTCACGAATGTCGTGCAGTTTTATCAACAGGTATATGTACCCTCCCGTACCGGTGTATATAGCACTAGTGGGTGTGAGAGCCTAATGAGATAACTTGTCTAGACAAGTAAAATATTGAAATATTACAAGGGATGTGTCTCAAAAACGCTCTTAAGTCAGTTTAGGGGTAAACCTTCTAAGACTTAGCCGACTAGGTTGCGTTTCAAAAAGTATCTGAACAATCGCTTGCCTCTTTTTATCGGTTCTTTAACTAAACCTTTAGAGCAAATTTGACAATATATTTTACTCTTAGTGGCGACAACATCCAATCTAGCTTTTTCAAAAACCTGTATTTGGGGTCATTCGTTCGTCAAAGCTCTTAGATCAAAGTCGCAAAGTCGACATTGCGTTGTTTGCATAGTCGGCTGCATGTATCAGATTTTAGCCGTCGAAGCTTAATTATCTCAAGACCCTTAGACTTTTTAGACGACAGACAGGTGAGATCAAAGAAGAGGTGGTGGTGAGGATTATGATGGTGCATGTAACAGCCATCCTGATAAAAAGGTATGTGTCTGATTACCTGTACTAGTAAAAAACCTGCATTTCCACCTTGTTCCCATTTAACATGGGCAAGACAGAGAATGAGACCAAGTTAGATGGTTAATATCAGAAGTGGGCATACCCCAGGAGTCTTTTGACCTGTTCTGGCAGTTGCAAAATCGATTGAAGTTTTTAAACGGCTACAAGAATAAAATTGTCAATCATTTACCAATATTTGGCATTCTCAAGACCATCCTCTTTCTCTCTCTCCACAAACACACACACACAAACAAATACACCCACTAATCAGACAATACATACATTGTATGTGCAGTATATAACTTATTTTTTGCTATCAGTCCGACAGTCAATGTTTGACCTGGGTCGGGATCCTATCACAGAAGTCTCTTTGTCATACTGTCAAACAATAACCATATTGCCAACAAGCAGTCTATCGCGACGTGTTTACTTGTTTGTTCTGTTATCTAGCACTGTTCAGGATCGGAAACTTTAAAAAAGCATAAATGGCATCACAGCTTGGAAACTAGATTGATGAATATCCAAATATGTTGGTGTCTTTTCTGTCTCTAAATAACCCTGGTATAAGACGCCTATACTGGAACATAAAGTGCTCATGGAAATAGTTCCTTTTCTATTCAAATTATGAAAATACCTTTGATGACACCTTGGACCTATGAGTTTGTTTGAAAGGGTGATACATGACTTACAGGTGGGTATTGGATGACTTATACCTGTAGATGGGCACTAGATGACTTATACATGTAGATGTGGTCTAATGGATTGAACTAGTGAGGCGGCATAAGGACATGTTCTAAAAAAGCTGACGTACGGACAAGTAAACCGATTTGAATATAACCTAAAAACACGAGTTAATAATAGTATGAAAATGATACAGATTTTTAACCGAAAGGTATTGGATTATTCAGAGGTACCCTTTTGAAAATAATTTATCTTTATTAGTAAAAAATTACCAAATTTTAATACAAGGTACGGGGACCTTGAACGGATTGGCGGTGGATTGTATTCATACTGAATTTTCTTAGCATTTAGTTAATTTCAAAGAATGGTCAGGAAGGCGTCTTTGGGGTCAGTTTGTGAACGAAGGAATAATGCGAGGTTGACTTTGGACTTTAAGAAAAATGTATGGGGTACATGTACCCGAGCAAAATATATTTTATGGAGTATTTGTCGCCAATTATCGGTTTTTCCTGCCTATTTTGTTCAATATGCATGCCTTCTCTGTCATATTCCCATATTATATGAAGTTTGCAGAAGTAACTGTTTTGCAGCCGAAGCTTGTTTCCCGAAATGATTTCGATGCATTGTTGAGAGGTTTTATTGAGAGAGATGTAGTTGAAATGAATACAAAAAACAGCTAAATCTTTATTAAGCAAAATCGGTAAATAAACCACGCTCTGTTGAGAATGATTAATGCTCAGCTGCATTATCTACAAACAATTTGTTTTGTTTTTATATCCAACAATGGCGGTGTTTTCGTACCGGTTGTGACAAAAGACCCTTCTGTAACTATGAGCATCGGAATGTTCCGTTCTGTCGAAAATAACGATCGCCCATGCAACTGACTTCGCGGAAACTAAACCTATTCTTTTTGACTAGATGTCTCTTCAACACATTCTAAATCCATAAATTGCTTTCTGCTCGTGTTGGATTCTTATATACTACATGTGGGCATTACCCCCGGAATACATTAATAATTCCAACATGCATCGCAGAAGAAATAAATCCAATTGTCTATGAAAGATGGTGTATTTTTGTCACGAACTATGAACTATATGTTGATAGCCAGTGATAAAACTCAATATTCCTCAAACGATCGTCTAGACCTTGAGTAGTTAAAATCTGGCTTTGTGCGAGGCATGTGTAAATCACACATAACATATGCATAAACGTACGGATATAGAATTTTAAAATATTCTCAGGATGTATAGAATAGCGGTTAATATTCTGGTACTACAACATAGAGAACCGAAAGAAATTGTTGCGGGAATCTTTGGATAGACCGTCCAACACATTGAAGTTACAGCAATAAGGTGAATAACGGTGAATAAAGGTGAATAACATTAGATGGCAGCACTTATAAATTGTAGGACAATCTCAAAGATATTCCGATGAAGTCATATTCAGCGTCAAAAATCAGTACATATATTCTATGTCCCTATACCCAACAACAATGGTAAACACGCGCAGTCAGTGAAGCAATTCCTGCAAAAAATTAAGAAATGGAACATACCGGTAAAAGGACCTGTCCATTTTTGTATCCTAAAAAATTCAGAAGGAAACATTGAGATAAAAAGATAAACTTTCAACTTACAGAGCTCTTGCCTCAGCTAACTTCCCTCTCGTTCGACCCCATGCCGAAGTGTGGAGGGGTGAGAAGAAAGGATTCATTCAAAGATTCTCTCGAGCTCTTGGTTATGGGCCGTTTGCAGAAGACGGTCCTTTATCACTTCTGACATGCACTGCTTTATACTGCGCGGGCCATCATCGAAACATTGCGAGGAGACAGAAGGGATGTTACGTGACATGAAGAATGATTTTTCACCTTCGTCTGATTTATGTGGCAACACTTTTCCCCTTTCTTAAAGCCAAATATGTATAAATATTCTTATCAGAAAAAATTTTCTATTCTCTTACTTTTGAAAAAAAAAAAGGTATGTTATTCTAAGCTTCAGCACAGTTGTCTGTATAATATTTCATAACGTGCTATCATTTAGAATTCACGCGTGGAAGTTAATGCGTGCGCGATTTGTTTATGTGCGTTTGGTTTTTCGCATGCATCTGTATCCGTTTCTGTGCGTTTCTATCTCGGTGTCGGGATATGTGTATGCGTGTGCGCGCGCATGTATGTCGCCCCTCGCGCAAACCATCTGTCTCCTCATTTAAAACAAAAGCGGTACGTGTCATACTTCAATTTCCCTCCCTCTAGTGTGTGACGCTTAGCATCGATAATTTATGACGAAAAGCGAAGGTAAGGTTCCTCCGTAACAAACATGGCTGGCGTGTGCAGCCGTTGAAAATAGACAGCCGAAATATCAATTGACTGTGATGGGGATCACTGGACAAAGAGCGTTCGAATAGCCTGGTCGCCTCAGTTTCATCGTGCGCACTGGCCAACACGGTGAGTTAAGTGTTTAAGCTGTTTGATATTCTACGCAACTCCCCCATGTTTTACTAACCTCTCTTTGGTGATAAGATCCAAAGACTCAGAAGGCGACCAATAGTGTGTTCCACTTCGTACTTCTTGTTGCTTTCAATTCGACTTCGTCTTCCCGTCCATCGCCATCGTCTCTATATTGTCTAAGATGGTAAAATGCATGCTACTAATGTAGGATGTTTACCTTGTGGTAGTCTAACAATATATATCTGTCAGACGTGGTAGCATAGAGCGCTGACTGATGAGAGGGCAACGTGTATTCGCATGCAATATAGCAGTCGGCATAGTAGAAGTACTATCTAAACGGAGATTATCTTTTAAGTACTTTCCACCCTCAAATGTGGCAGAAATCTGTTAAATCTCGATCAAAAATAGTGTATTTTCCTCCATATTTATACACAGCGCCTTGTCCGCTGAAAAGGTAATGATGTTTACAGATCATTTCTTTTTTTTTTTTTTTTTTGGTGGGAGGGGTGTAGTCGACATGCACGCGGCGCGAGCGCATTTGCAACGGGACGCCTTATGTTTGAGGTTCTAAGCTGAGTATTTCTATCGCAAGTTTCAGTAGGCTCACGTGATTAATATCCGCGGACACAAGCTCCCCATTTGTTCACTTATGACACCAAGGACAAATTAACTTGGCATCACGTTTCTTGCATGATTTCCTCATAAGGTTTATTGTCCTACCGGATACCATCAAAAGACTAAAAGATAATTTTTAGTCAGCGTGTGTGGTTATTAAATACTAGTGGCTCGGTCAGACTTAGAAATGTTAGTCAAATACAAAAGATAATAATAAATAATAATAACACTTCAGTCGAACTACCTCAGCACACCGGGCATACTGCAGAAAATAATAGATTTCAATCACCAGTGAATGAAGTTAAGCAGTATCTGCAATAACACATGCATGCTAAAATTGTGTAAAAATACAAGGTACACGCTTTTCAAAATTTTAGGACTTTTCAAATGCCTGTCGCACCTTACATTTCATTGCTATTTTACCTGATTCAAATGTTGTGACAGTCACGTCTACATTAGGACTGTCACAAGTTATGTGGTTAAAAACTTCTTTATCTCAACCACTCATAGTTTGCATAAAAACCATCATAAATATCTTTTCCCCCAGAATCAGTAGCTTCATGAAAACACAACCCACACTACGATTAGAATCTTGAAGACCAACAATAAGTTATAAATTTCCCAGCATGATTCCTACATTCTGAGGTTACCACTAATCTACAAATATATTTGATGGTTATGTTTAAACACTGATTCGGCAAAGAAGAAATGACAGACAAAAAGAGTTCCATTGATGATAGAATATCTCAAAAGGTAAACCACGGTCGAGGCTGATAAACAACCTCAAGAATGTAAATAGCAGGGCTTGTGATTTCATCACATACAAAATGTTATGACAAACGATAGACGTCTACAAAGATAAAAAGACCGTTTTTAACGAACGTACAAATCGAATTTCACTTGAATACTGGTTATTCGAACCGAAAACCCGGTGATTCAGAACCATGAGAGAACGTCGTTTAGATTGTTTGAAAATCAAAACAAACATTTTCTTTACCTAATAGGGGTAGCAAATGTCCATGTACAAGGACAATGATAAAGTGCAAATGCCCACCTTAAAATCCGCAAAAGGGCCATAACGGTAGAATCACGCAAGTTCGGTACAAACACCTGCGGACTTTCCAAACAAAATAAAACAAATATCATAGTGATTTTAAGCCCCATTCCCATATACCCCATCGGTCTACATGGATCGACCCAACTCTGTGAGGAGTCTTGCGGACTGCAATGGGCTTTACAGTGACTCGTCTCCTCCTGGCGTTAAGTAGAACACAGAAAAACTGGTGTTAATACGAGTATGTTGGAAACAAGAGGAGGGAAGTCATTCAGTTAAGCTGATTGCACTTGAGGGACACCGCAGAGTTGGGTCGATCCACGTAGACCGATGTTGTCTATGGGAATAGGGTCTTAATGTGCACTTTCCCTTTGATGAGCGTCCTTTGTCATGCCATATTTCATCTAAGACGCTATGTTCACAATTGCCAAGTAAATCAATCCACGTCTTATCGAAAATCTTCAGTACATTTTTGTAGCACGAGCAGTGATTAAGTAATACTGAGCAGTAGAAATCCTCCGTGTATGGTGTAACAATTTTAAATAGTGTCCTTGAGGAAGGGCCCAGGAGGCCATCGAAAGGTCATGGTCAACTTTTGTTTATCTGTACGAACCGATATAAAGATAGTCGATCAAAGATTTCTAGACTAAAAAGTGATTGGGCTCAGGAGCACGCCCTAGACACAGTTCTAATTGATTTTACAGCTTAAACTCCAGTTTTACCAAAAATATATATATAATAATAAGTCAGTTCCCTGGCTAAGGATGTGTGCATGTGTCTGTGAGAGTGATGTAACACTGTTCCTGATAGGGCAAGATGTGTGCATGTGACCACTGTAACGTTGGCAACAAAGATGTTAGCCACTGGAAATGACACTTTTTTGTGAAACTGGGACCTGATTCATAAATGGTGGCTGTGACTGAGTCTTGTTCTTTGACTTACACTGTCAAGAGACAGCAATTGTTGTTTGAGATATGTTACAGCCAAGGGGTCAGGCGTCCCATTAGAACTCTATACAAAGTGAAAGATATCCAATTAGAAGTAATTCTAGAGGGGACATGCCATATCAAAAAGAAAATTCATTGTCAATGCAGATGATACGAAACAAATGAATATTTTATTCAGTTTCTAAATATAGCTTGAACTAGTAAGGAGACGTTGAATCTATAACAGTACTGAAGCATCTTTGAAATACAAACGCCTTCTAAAAACTACTGGACGACGTATTGAAGCGAAAGCTGTGGGATTGTGCATCTTATTCTAGCCATCAACGTACATGTATCGTTTCAATCACGACATATTTAGTGCAAATTTGCTCTCTTGTCCTGAAGAATGCCGTGTATCGACCCCAAACCCACAGGGGCGAAAATTTGACACGCACTGTTTTTCGAATGTAACGGACAGGAACGTCAGAATTCAAGCAACTGTGGAAAGTTAATAAGCATAACTTATATTAAGCTGTAGTTTTTAGTAAAACACAAAGGAGAGAAGTAAAAAAAAAAATGATAAAGATAATGGCACGTACACTGTGTCGTGTTTATTTTAACAGGAAGCACCTAGCATAGGCACTGGTCAAAAGACCAGTTCACCGACAGTAATGAAATTTTTGAACAAGTGGCAATTCAGTGACAGATATTTTGAAAACAGATCGGATTCATTACAAACAATAAACAATCTTTAACCATTTAAGTGCCAAGAAATATGTTTAACAAGCTACCACAGCTGCGTTGACACAGATTTGATTAAGACGGTAAATCGTTCATCAAAAGACTCGTTCAGTTAACTTGTAGACTACATAAACTAATCTGAGGTATGTTTCACAAAATAACTTAAGTCTAAGATTTAAAAAAAACCTTCTAGACTAAACTTGTAGCTCAATCTGACCAGAGATAGATCATTAGTTAATGGACTATGTATAGTATTTTGCTTGTTTTGGTCTTTAAGAGCGCATTCAGAACGGCGGACTAACAGATCCGTGGATCAAATATGACGACCCACTAAAAAGCTTGACGCTTAATACCCAATTAGACAACTGGATTTCCCGCGGGGATTACGCAACAATTATTCAACTGGGTCGGCCATATTTGATCTGCGGGTCTGTTGCACCCCATTTCCATAGATTAGATCGACNATCAATCCACGTCTTATCGAAAATCTTCAGTACATTTTTGTAGCACGAGCAGTGATTAAGTAATACTGAGCAGTAGAAATCCTCCGTGTATGGTGTAACAATTTTAAATAGTGTCCTTGAGGAAGGGCCCAGGAGGCCATCGAAAGGTCATGGTCAACTTTTGTTTATCTGTACGAACCGATATAAAGATAGTCGATCAAAGATTTCTAGACTAAAAAGTGATTGGGCTCAGGAGCACGCCCTAGACACAGTTCTAATTGATTTTACAGCTTAAACTCCAGTTTTACCAAAAATATATATATAATAATAAGTCAGTTCCCTGGCTAAGGATGTGTGCATGTGTCTGTGAGAGTGATGTAACACTGTTCCTGATAGGGCAAGATGTGTGCATGTGACCACTGTAACGTTGGCAACAAAGATGTTAGCCACTGGAAATGACACTTTTTTGTGAAACTGGGACCTGATTCATAAATGGTGGCTGTGACTGAGTCTTGTTCTTTGACTTACACTGTCAAGAGACAGCAATTGTTGTTTGAGATATGTTACAGCCAAGGGGTCAGGCGTCCCATTAGAACTCTATACAAAGTGAAAGATATCCAATTAGAAGTAATTCTAGAGGGGACATGCCATATCAAAAAGAAAATTCATTGTCAATGCAGATGATACGAAACAAATGAATATTTTATTCAGTTTCTAAATATAGCTTGAACTAGTAAGGAGACGTTGAATCTATAACAGTACTGAAGCATCTTTGAAATACAAACGCCTTCTAAAAACTACTGGACGACGTATTGAAGCGAAAGCTGTGGGATTGTGCATCTTATTCTAGCCATCAACGTACATGTATCGTTTCAATCACGACATATTTAGTGCAAATTTGCTCTCTTGTCCTGAAGAATGCCGTGTATCGACCCCAAACCCACAGGGGCGAAAATTTGACACGCACTGTTTTTCGAATGTAACGGACAGGAACGTCAGAATTCAAGCAACTGTGGAAAGTTAATAAGCATAACTTATATTAAGCTGTAGTTTTTAGTAAAACACAAAGGAGAGAAGTAAAAAAAAAAATGATAAAGATAATGGCACGTACACTGTGTCGTGTTTATTTTAACAGGAAGCACCTAGCATAGGCACTGGTCAAAAGACCAGTTCACCGACAGTAATGAAATTTTTGAACAAGTGGCAATTCAGTGACAGATATTTTGAAAACAGATCGGATTCATTACAAACAATAAACAATCTTTAACCATTTAAGTGCCAAGAAATATGTTTAACAAGCTACCACAGCTGCGTTGACACAGATTTGATTAAGACGGTAAATCGTTCATCAAAAGACTCGTTCAGTTAACTTGTAGACTACATAAACTAATCTGAGGTATGTTTCACAAAATAACTTAAGTCTAAGATTTAAAAAAAACCTTCTAGACTAAACTTGTAGCTCAATCTGACCAGAGATAGATCATTAGTTAATGGACTATGTATAGTATTTTGCTTGTTTTGGTCTTTAAGAGCGCATTCAGAACGGCGGACTAACAGATCCGTGGATCAAATATGACGACCCACTAAAAAGCTTGACGCTTAATACCCAATTAGACAACTGGATTTCCCGCGGGGATTACGCAACAATTATTCAACTGGGTCGGCCATATTTGATCTGCGGGTCTGTTGCACCCCATTTCCATAGATTAGATCGACCTACTTTAGATCGACCTAACTCCCTGGGGGTTCACGCTAAATAGCTGTCAGCCGGGCGGACACGAAAGTTAATTACCCCCTTACAGCTTGTAGTAGGCGGGACGGACATTTAAGTCGGATTATCTGAAAGTAATCTAGTGAGACTCCCCGCGGGGATAGATCGATCTAAAATCTATGGGAACAGAGCCTTAGTCTTCTGTTCTGAATGCGGTCTTAGTTTAGACCGATGATCGGGCTGTTCTTATGGGGTAATGTTCTCTCTAGCCTCACGAGTTACACCGACCTCAATTAAGTCTGACTTGCACATATGCCTTTTAAGCTGAAAAGAACACGTAATCCCCCCATTAAAAAGAGCTGCCTATCTGCGCCCCTGAACACCCGTGACGGGGAAATGACCAGCTTAATGTTCATTGCTAAATATTATTATGAGTTAATAATGCCCACTTGGATATCTCCCTGTGTTATTAAGCTGGCGTAATTTCGTTTAGGTTGAATGAACTCCTTAATTAGCAATTCATAAAGACGTAATGTTGGCAGTTTTGAAATATTAGGTGAGTGCGAACAAGGGTTATCTTACACTGAAGTATTATCTGACTGGTTCCTTCATTTTACCAGACATTTGTGCTTCAAGTGGAATATTCTCATGGATGTCACATCTCCAAGTGATAGAGATTTAAAGAAAGTGGAATGTTACGCAATTATGAACATGTTATTTAAGATTAACAGAAATTAAATCTAGCATATTGAATATCAGTTGCTATTGTGATCGATTTTCAACACTTAGGCCTATCCTGTGAAGGCTTTCATTCGTGAATTAAACAAATAATATTTATGAAAGAATATCAAATACATCCACTTCACTGAATCACCTGTACCTTTACTTAAAAGTCTTGTGATGCTGATTAGCGTAACTTTAACATTTTGAATAGAGCATTAACAGTGCACCAGAACCTGTTTTCTTGTCAAATTTTATCTGAAGCGCATTTAGGGGTGCTTTTCAACTTGGCAGAAAAGATAGCCATAACATCAACAAAGTAGGGCATTTTCTATCAAGTTCAATTTTTTACGTTTATTCAATATATATTTCTTTTTCATTTTATTTGTTTACAGTGCAATTGCTGGACAGTTTCAGGTATACTGTATGTACTATACAAACACAACGGCCCATTTTTCATGAGAATACAAAATGTTCGCTCTTTTTGATGTGAAACAAAAAAGTAGTTTTAAAACATTTGGTTCAACGAGGCACCTTGCACAGCAATTCCCGTAGGCCTATTGTTTTACTTTAAACTGGAAAAAGCGGTTTTGAAGTTATGGTCATAACAGCATGCAAGGCAATGAAATGGAAAGAGGGACCCAATACTTGAAATATTTAAGCATTATTAGGCTTACCATTCACAGTGCACTAAAACACTCTGTATCTATGGTTAAGATGAAATGTTAAAAACATTTCTGTATAAAATTCAAAACAGGATTTTAGAAAATTAAGATTTGATCTAGAGCAAGAAAAAAAAAACGACAGATAATTAATGCCTTTTCACATTTATTCACAATGTCTTACATGGCGAAGATTTCTTGCAGTTTTCAATGCAGCACAAAGTAACACATAACGGTAGTGTAGCCTACCTGATTGTACAGAGAGAGAGAGAGAGAGAGAGAGAGAGAGACGGTGATAATAGGTTTCATAAAAGACACGTGATGGTACCGACACGTGATGGTACCAATACAAGACACGCTCATTACGCAGCACAATTATGCCGATCACGTGCTCTCACGCGAGAATATCATGCCCTACACAAATAAACGTGTGGCAGAAAACATTCATAACCTTTCTGACTAATTCTTGCGATTAAAAAATGCATGCCTTTCTCTGACAGCTCTATAAACGTTCCATGATCCCGAACATTAAATCTAGCTTATCGTCCAATCTTCTTTCTTCCCATTACATAATAGGCCCCTGAAGATAAAGAAGACAAATTTTACATTTGTCACTATTACACAATAACATACCGTTTGTGCTAGTGATATAGAAAGAATTCCTCTGACTTGTAGACCTCCCAAATGGCGCTTCTATGAAGTTACTTCTTGTAGCTTAGCCCAGTGTTTTAAGAACATTTTTTTTTTCAACGAAGACAGAATTTGTTCATACCCTGCATTGCTCTGACCAAACACTCTCCTCAGATTAAACTTTTTGTTTCACTGATAGAATCGATTATTTCTCCTTAAGTGTCTTAGTTTGATCTTGTTGTTGTTTTCTTTAGGTGGCAGAAAGTGAGACTGTTCAGTAAGCACAGTAAAATGAAGAATAAAATGCCCGTTGCCATGGAGATGCAAATAACTTTTATATGTCTGTTGGTGGGGACGCTTAACATAGTGACAGCTACACACGCAGGTAAGATAAAGGCCCCTATAGTCACGTAAGTCGGACGTATTTGTATATGAGGTAATTCTTTTGGTGCTTAAATAACCGAATAAAGGTCTTGTGTGTATCAGGGGATGTTTCAGCGTTCTTCTTTTTAGAATGTACATGTTCTTCTCTTTAATTGGCTATAAATCATTGCTGGTGGTGTCTTGAAGAATTACTGGGCACGGAAACATCGGTCCATAGTTGTTGCTAATATTTCAGGAAGTTCGTGAACTTTGAAACGCATGATTTGTAAATTGTGATCTTGATTTCTTCATGTACCAGGTAACCCGACATGTTTTAGATTACTTTGTCCCACAGAGGTACTTTAATTTAACCATGAGTGATCGTATTTCTTTACGATTTGTGCCGCTCGTGTTGTTTAATGTGTAATTAAAGAAGGGGGATATGTGTTTTGAAGCCGCGAATCCAGGGTCATAAGTAGACTCAAATTGTTCCCCCTGGAATTGGGGCATTGTCGCACCAGGGTATAAGTTTGTACTCACTAAAGCTACTGTTATAAAGTGGTTTGCATGTTCGCGCTCGACGTACTTGACTCGGGGCCCAGCCTTGTTATTTGCTACGTAATTATATTTGTTTTGGCGTAAAATATGAATACATGCTTTATTTGTAAAGATAGTAGTCAAGAAAAAAAGTTCAGCTGAAATCAATGTAAATGTAACGTGTTTGTGAAAATAGCCTCTCTAAATGATTTAACTAAACTTGAATAATGAAAATGCATTTTAAAAAGCCCTTGTAGGTGTTATTATTTTTTCAAATATGTTAAAATAATACATTGATCCCTATGCTAGTATTTCCTTCTTGGTACTTTATATTTTTTGATATTTGGTGGAGTACATATAAATGCATTCTTTGGCTTGTTTTTCTTTCCCAGCCTTTGGTACAGAGAGACAGCGCTATGACGGATGGTTTAATAACCTGGCCAACCAGAGATGGGGTACCAGAGGTAAGAATGGACCGATATAGTCATGTAGATGCTAGGTACTCCCATTAATCAGCCTTTATAGCATGTGCATTCAGCCTTTTAAATTATCATTAAATATCCTGAAATTAATGGAAAAAATTACAGATGGGTGGTCTGTGACTTTGGATGCTACTCTTAGTTAATAAGTAATATACAGCTTCCACAAAGGCCCAAGTGGATGACAATGAAACCCACTGACCCACAGTGTAGACCTGCCTGTGCATATAGTCTCATTATTTGTTGTATGAAACAAATTAATGTTTGCTCAACCTTGGATCTGGTGCTTGTTACTCATGGTTGTCATTGACCCTTTAAAGCTCCCATCTTCTGTACATGCTTCCACAGTGACATAGTATAAGAATGACTAGCAATTAGACCTAGACTTGTCATGAGTACACAGTACTGAAACATCTGCAAGGACACATATAAACAAATTGTTTATGTACACGTTTGGTATCACTGTAGATACACAAGTTGTTCATGTACACTGATACCAGCATCTCTGCTTAATGTTTCCATTTGATACAGAAGTTATGATGTCATTGATGAGGCAACTCCCTCCCACAGAACTGTCATGACTTCAAATTTAAAGTGGGCAAGAACACATATATATTTATTGTTCAGCGGCGTCTCTGCATAATGTTTAAACTCTATAGCTTTTTATACCTTTGACCTAACAGCTCCCTTAATTCCAACTAGCTGACATGTAAAATATAAAAACACATCCGTAAGAGCACAAATGCTTGTGATACATTTTACACTGTACCAGTCTTTCT
The DNA here is from genome assembly GCF_001039355.2 of Lingula anatina. The sequence goes on along the minus strand of NW_019776175.1, from coordinate 11,247 downwards.
GCAATATGTTTCAGAATGATAGAAAAGTTACTGTTATGATATTTCCAAAAGTTTAAAAATCATTATTAATAAGAATTGTTCTTTGCAGGCTGCCATCTTCTCAATACTGTTCCACAGAGCTATGATGACTACACATACCAACCATCTGGTCAAGGACGTCCTGCTGCCAGGGACATCAGCAATGCTGTCTTCAATGGAAGCAGCGGACTGCCCTCCTACAACAACCTCACAGCCCTCATGGCTTTCTTTGGTAAATTAGAGGTCTCTTTTTTTCTTCCTGAAAATTCAGGATGATGTAGTGATCATGGAAATACCCCCTCTGTGCATTGGTGGTTTGTACAATATATGCTCACTGTTGACAAACCTTGGCCATTCCTATCTCTGAAGTGGTCCTTGTCCCATGAAAAAAGTCAAGTCAAAAGTGGGTGTTGGGCCCATTCCCATAGATATCATTGGTCTGTGTAGATCAGTCCAACTCTGCAGGGACTCTTGCTGAGTGCAGTTAGCTTTACTGAATGGCACCTCTTCTCCTGTTTTACTGTGATTTGGGCCATGGGTTTACGTATTACATCCTGGAGAGACCTATATTTTGTTATTTTTTAAGGGTGCCGTTTTTGATAATTTTGAAAATTTTTGGAGCACAGAACCTGATTTAAAATAAGATGGAATCAGTCAATGGCTGGGGTATAAAACTATTGTATGCACTATTTTTATAAAAAAATATATTTTTGATAAAAAAGAATAATTTTTTTGCTTAATGGTTATCAGAAATTTGAGAACTTTTTCACTGCATAGGTGAAGAAAAGATAATGAAAATGCTTAAGTGATGCCAGAATGGTGTATGTATTTATCTTTGTGTCATATTCCAGGTCAGTTAGTCACCTACGAGATCACCTATTCTTCAATGCCAACATGTCCAGTTGAATTGGTCAAAGTTCCTATTCCAAAGTGTGACCAAGATTTTGATCCCAAGTGCTCTGGTAGAGAGATGATGCCGTTTTATCGAGCTGCATATGATAAAAGGACAGGAAGATCCCCTAATAATCCAAGAAAACAGGTAGTAAATTGAGAACGTGTTATGTAAGACAGTCTCAATTTTTTAATTATTTAATACATGGCAAAACAATGATGAGTTGATCAGGCTTTTACAAACTCTGTGGCATTCAGCAATTGAAAGTACCAAATGAACCCATTTCTGGTGTAGTGATGTTTGTTAATGTCTAATTAAGTCAAGCACAAGTTTTTCTGCATCTGTTATTTATGTCACCTGGTCATGTGACATTACAACTTGTAATTTCCACCAATAAGAAATGGTCACTTCTCATTTACACTTCTCATTTACTTCACAGATTAATGAAGTTACTAGCTGGATTGATGGCAGTTTTCTCTATGGCACACAAGAGGTATGGGCTAACTGTCTGCGAGCCATGCACGATGGACGCCTCAAGTCAGTCAATGGGAGCAGGGAGGAAGAGTTCCCAGCAATGAATCATATTCGTCTTCCTTTAGATAACTTCCCTAGTCCACACAAACATAAACTAAGTGATCCTGAGACTAAGTGGAGTAAGTGGTGTATTGATCTGCTTTTATCTTGGATTGTTGTTTAAGTGTGTGTGTGTGTGTGTGTGTGTGTGTGTGTGTGTGTGTCTGTATGTGTGTTCATTTGTTAAGTCCTTCATTTTTGTATTGATGTATTTTAATTGTTAATTTTTTCCCTTTTTTTTGTTTTTGTTACTTTGTACATACATATTTTAATTGCTAATTTTTTTCCTCTTTTAAAATTTACACTGCTGATGAAACTTTGTGGTGTTTTTGTCACGTTTTAATTGTGTTGTTTTCATCATTTTCAGTGTTTGGCCATCCTCGTACCCACATGCACCCTGGCCTCACGGCGCTGGGAATAGTGTGGTTTCGTTGGCACAATTACATGGCGGATCGGTTCACCAGCATGATGAATACCACCTGGGCTGATGAAGTAATGTTTCACAAGACAAGGCGCTGGGTAATCGCAACAATGCAGGTAGGTTCCTTACTAGCACTTTCCATTTTTATGTTTGTGTGTGTGTGTGTGTGTGTGTGCGTGTGTGTGTGTGTGCGTGCGTGTGCATGTGTGTGTGTGCATGTGTGTGTGCGTGTGTATGTGTGTTTGTACTAGTAATGAAGTTCTATATACATCTTTAAAATGTTAAATTTTAGTGGTAAAATATATTATGCACAGAGGGCCATTTTATTGGTAGGGAATTGTAGAGAGTGAAATTTGGTTTCAAAAGTTACCTAGCTTGTATGAACCAAGTTTTTTATCTTTATACGCAGTATGAATATGCTGCACATGGCATATGGACCTTTTTGTTGCTTGTAAAGGTCCATTATTGACCTGTTGTGACATGATTCCATTACAAGTGCTTATGGCCATTTTTCATATCTTTGGATAGTGAAAAATTATGGTTGTTTTAAACCTAGACAAAAATCTTCTGAGAATTTTTTTCGTGGGTTTTAGATGATATTTTGGGTCATCCAAATTGAACAATTTGCTGTGAGGCATTATTAAAATAAGGCGATCCAGGCCATTGACCTTTATAAGACAAACTCTGAGCTTGTCTCTCAACTTCTAATAGCATTAACAAATTGGCTTAAAAGGACTGACATCTAGAAAATTGATATTTATAACCTATTATGATAAAAGATACTGGTACTGGACATTGCACATCACAGCACATGCAATTCAACCTGAAGTGTTTTGTTATGTTGATGATTATGGTGCAGTCAAATTTAACCTTATAATGTACTGCAGTTTTTAAAGAATATTTTTAAGGAGTTTGGTTTACATGAAGCGAATAGTTAATGTGACAGTCATGAATTATTTTACAGAAAAAACAGTAGGTCATCTTCAGACTCTTCTGTTTGGGGGATCATTGCAGACTTTTTTTTTGCTCTGTAATATCTTTTTTTCCCACAATTACACATTAGTATTTTTTACCATGTAAAACCTTTTTTCCTCTGTAATATCTTTTTTTCCCCTGAAAAAAAGGCAACTTTTGCCTGCTCACCAGTCATCGCTCAACCTGTCTTTGCACTTGGATGTTTTATTCCATTTTTATTTTAATGGTTGAGTTTTTAATGACTGTCATTTCATCGTCTTCCTGTATATTCAGAAAGAACTATTGCTGTCAGCTATTTAAGCTTTTTTAAAAGTTTTTTAGGGCTGAATTGAGAAAGATAAGCAGTTTTGCAGGATATTTAGACATAGAAAATAGGTAATTTTCAAATGAGTACAGTGTGCCTTTAATTCTGAAATTCTCACATACTATCTGTTGCTTTTATTATCTATCTTTAACACACTTTGACCGTTAAATCTAACTTGTGCCAAACATCCTATTACATTTGGTCAGTGTACAGTATCGAAATGTAAATTAGTGCGCAAAACATTAGAAATTTATCTTCATCAAATCCAAAGGTTTGAAACTTAAAAAATGAGAGATAATGATAAGGAATCTCATACATTTCTCACCGACAGTCAATCATTATTTTTCAATATGCATTGAAATATATCATTTCCCACCCATTTTATTGCAGGTGTGACCGACAAACCCAGGTCACCTGATGACCACTGCTGGACTGACAGGGAATGACCCTCTCTGGTCAGTATGCCTGCTAATCGTAATTTTTTTATTTCTGTTTTTTAGAACATAATTATGTATGAGTGGTTGCCAACACTGTTGAATGAGAAGATTCCAGAGTACACAGGTAAGTGAAGATGTTGTGTATCTTTATTGTGTATTATTATTTTACAAAAATATGCTTGCATGATGGTAATAAAGTGTTTTGTCATTATTTCACGGTAATAGTCTCTACTGTGACAGTAAAAATTAAATGTCCAAATGCAGAAGAACATTTAGGATGGATTAGTTGTGGGAAAAAAATAATGATATGAGGCAAGTTTAATTTACACAGACTTGAAAAACATCAAATTTAAACTTAAATAACATCTTGACACAATATGAAGAAAGCTTACATGAAAACAAAAATTCTTTTTTATCAAAATACTTGTATTTATAATATTTGGTCTACCAGAAATTGGAAAATGCATGTACCCATGTTTACTTAAAGCTTTTATCATAAAATCTACTTTAAAAAAACACTACTGAACAGTTAAGGGTTTTATCTATTACATAGATGACAAAGGATGACAAGAGGTAATTTCCAGAGTTAATCATCCCTGGTGACAGATAAGAAAAATGACCTAAAATTTGATGCAATTGTAATTTGCAGAACAAGTTCACCTCTGTCTTGTAAATGCTTCTTTTCCATGATGTTACCCCACTGGCTTTGAGGTTTTGATTCTTTGTTACGGCTACTTGAGTAGAAATGAATGATGATTGTTTTTATGTCTGTCCTGCCCCTCTCCGCCCCTTTATTGCTGTGGTTAATAAGCTCAATTTTTTAAACTCAGATCATGTCAAAGATAACAACTTGCAAGATGGTTTCTCATGCTTGTATTGGGTGAAGGTTTTTCCCCATAGGGTCATATTTTTTAAAAATCATTTTCTTTAAGAGGAACTGTAACTTTTAAATAGAAGGAAATAGGAGAGCACCATACAAGAATGATTAATTAGCAATTTATTTTGGAAAGAGAAACAGAAGGTTAATGTTTGTAAGTGTCACACACACACAAACACACACACGCAGTGTTCACTTTTACCATTATCTTTTGACTGCTTTCCGATAATTGTTTCAACGATGGAACTTGGAGCAAAACTGATCTCCTGCTTGAAGTAATCAGTTATAATTTCTCCTTGTCCTTTGATTTTACTGATCTTTTCTTGATTAGATAATTGCATAAATGGGTGATACCGTTACGTGCATGAAGATAAGGATACAGTTATATCTCTTGTCATGTAACAGACATATAAACGAGATCTCATGTAATGAGTCAGATGTTTTTTTTTTCTTTCATGCATGAAGTATAAAATTAGTTTTTCAACAGCCCTTGTGTGAGTTCAAGCTTTTTTTTTTCTCTTTTATCAAATTCTTTTCTCAGTAATCTCCACTATCATAGCATGCCAATATCAATCAGTGATGGTGATTCAAATGGAATGATAAAATGGGATTCTTAACACCATTTACTTTGACTGCAGTAACTTAGTGCCACATGTACCAGTCTCCGAATACAAGATCTTGTCAGGTGCTTCTTAGATCTCTCACCTGGTGCAATCAAAAGAAAAAAGATGGAGATGATAGCGACAAGATTCAATGTCTTTTACAATAGCTGCACTGTTTCGATGTTTCACTGCATGCAATAGATTCATATGAAGATGTGTCGATGTTGAAATGACAATCTAGACTTAATACCGGTGTAACATGAAAATGTGACTCCCATGAAAATGTGACTCCCCAGTCAGATTTTCATTATGAAAATGTGACTCCCCAGTCAGATTTTCATAATGAAAATCTGACTCCCCCCATGACAATT
>NW_019776174.1:77263-98132 GCF_001039355.2 Lingula anatina | reverse complement strand
ATAGTAAATGAAAGCTGGATGATAAACGGTGACAGACAAGTTGCTTTTTTCGGCTATATTCCTGGCAAGTTCCATCATCCTCCTTTCTCTGATGGAAGAGTTGATATTTATGGCCTGTATGAAGAAACGTGTGGCGATGATGTCCGTACCTTTTTTGGCATCGAATACTACATCTTGTTTGTAACGTTCTTCCATGGAAAAATACCTATTTTTCAACAAATTTGTGAAGGCACCGCTGCTAGTGTTTTTGGTAAAATTTGGAGCCAATTTTAAAAATCCCCACAGCCAACATTCAGAATTTTTCTCATCAAAAAAGTCAGAATGGCTCAGAAACTCATCAAACAGGCTACGATAATCTCTTTGAATGGCCGGTTCCCAGTAGTTCATTTTCTCCTCAATGATGATTTGTATCTTTGGCCCAAAATGACTGAAGAATTCTTCTTCGGACTCGTAGAACACAACCGTTTGAGAATCGTCTGCCGCGAATGTTTTGAACTCTATTCCTTCCTTTACTTTGGTACATCCCCATATTGCTCCAGTCAAATATGCGCCATAGCACAGTAAAACTATGATTTTCGTAGGAGTGAAAGATATCAATTTGGCGTAATAGTCACGGAAGAACATCATGAGGAAATGTGGATTGAGGTCGTCTCTTTCACGAACTACCTTTGGTGTTCCGCTTGCGCAGAAGAACCAGTAAGCTTTATTTTGCTTTTCTGGAATGGAGAAACACAGGAAATTTAAACTGGGTGCTGAAAATTTTTCAATTTCATTGTTGGAATCAAGAGGTCTAATTTACATGTAATCAGCTACGGTAAACATAGTTAAACTAAGCATTCCCCCAAAATATATGCAAACTTTTTCTACTTTTCCCAATATAATTTAACATAATATTCCAGGAAAACTTTTTTATTAAAATTATTTCTAGCCTTGATCACAAGAATAGTTGCCACAGTTTGCTCTGGTTGGGGCATTATCAAGAGCACGAAAGCTACGGCTGTATGCGCGATTCGACACAATAACATCTGTCATACATATATTTTCATATATCAAACAAACACACGTTGAGCAGTTTCATTAGTTACGTGTTTTTTAATAAGCAAATTAAGTTTCAATTTGTCAATAACTAAAGAAAATTTAACTGAGATTTACAAGCAAATATTTCGTCTCCCAACAGGAAAACTTCAACAGGGATAATATCTACTTCATAACTATAATACCTATAGGTGGCAATACCTATCACAGCCCTCATTTCCGTGACAGTTACTTTTTCTATAGCTATTTACAAATGAAACTTTATTTGTTTATGGAACAAACACAAATTCCTTACCTGTCGTTCCTCTTGGCTTTACTTTGTTAAAAGTCAGGCAGTGTCTGCTGGCATTCTCACGATGCCCAGTGATGACCATGCACGCGCCAAAGAAGGTCAGTTGGTAGAGGTATGTGAAAAGAACTGCGACTCCTGATAAAAAAAGATCATCTGAGTCTCTTCAGGTTCTTGTAGGTTTTTTTTAATCTAAGAAAACATACATCAAGAGTATAGGCACTGTCGTTAATTGAAGTTAACGTAAATATTTCTTAATGATAAAAATTGGCGGACTTTAAAATTGAATGTGACTTTGCTAAAATGAACCATGAACTCTTTGTCCTTTGGTTTAACTCTAATTCTTAAACTCTTAAACTCTTACTCTTTGGTTTCACTTTTATTTGCAATGCAACGCAATCATTACAGTAAATATAAAGCTAACGACATGCCAATGTCATTTACCCGAGTACAAACAGAAAACTTTCACCGAAGGAAAATCGGTCGAAGCGCCAATGGCAAAAGAAATAACGTCAGTTACGGTTGTTATGGTGATGGAAATGGCGGCATCTGCGTACGTCAGTCCAAGACGCTCCTCCACGGATTCCCTTGGGTCCGTCTGCCGCCAGGTGGCTATCATGATATACATATTGTCCACTCCAGTCCCTACGTGAAACAATGTGATTCTTTGAGAAGGACCTCAACCTAGTAGGTGTTAACGCCACTTATTTAAGATACTCTATGACATTTATTGCATTCTGGACTTTTTAAAAGACCTAGATCTAGAAGAAATTTATTCAGTTAAAAGTCGAACGAAACATAGGTTTTTGAATTTTCTGTAAATCATGTCATAAGGACTTTATACTATTACATATAACAAACAACTTATGTAGAAGTGTAATAAAATAGAAGAATTGCAATGCATTGCGCAAGCAATTTAAAATTAAGGAAGAGCGTCGTCATTTGGAAGAGGAGGGAGGGGCAGAGAGAGACTTGCGTCTAAAGATACGCATCGTGTTTTTTATTAACTTACCCAGCACGAGAAAGGGCATGGAGGCCACAATATCGTTGAAAGGCACGCCGATATACATGAACAGGCCAAAGGTGGACAGTACTGCCAGACCCGCACACATCACACCCAGCAGCCCCAGCCATGGTTTGCTACGAACCCAGTCCTGAAAGAAGCAGACGACAAATGTATCTAAATGTAGGAACCATGGAACAATGTTATTTCGTTGGTGTGACTTAGGCTAAGTAAATCTTGCTTTTCGCGCATACAGCGCTATTCTGGATCACTTATCGAATTGCACGCGACATTTGACGTCATATGGGTAACACCTGACGGTAATTGACGTCATATGGGTAACACCTGACGGTAACTGACGTCATTGGGGTAATACCTGATGATAAATCGACCACGCTGTAGGACGTGCTGTTATAGGAATTTGGAGGGGGTTCCACAGCGCTGGGAATGGGCAATGACAAATAGCGCGGTGTAACTAATGGCTGATTAATTTCAGTGCGGAGCGTAAACGCAAGAAAAACTAATCGACTAATTTAATTAAGAGAAAAGAAAAGGAGAAAACGAAATATAATTTGGATTGAAAATCTCATTTTTAGATGGAATGTATGGCGTAGCCGATCGGGGGTAGGGTCACTCTCCAGTCCCCCATTTTCATTTTGTGGATTAGCCAATGTGCGTCTAATACCAATTTTAAAAGAGCTATCCACATCACAGAGCACTGTATAGATATATTGATTATATTATTAACATTAGGATGCAAAAAACAACGATTATTGATTGTTTCGAAAGTCTTAAATAAACAACGATGCGTCTACTCATGCTTAGCGCTGTTAAAAGTGATAATGGTGGACCGACTTCCAAGGCGATGAACTAGTAATCCCCGGATAATTTTTGCACTAAAAGCCAAGTGCCCATCGTACGCAGGAAAAATAAGAGTTTTCTCTTTTTTCTTTTTTGATACATCTTGAATCCGCCAGTGCTGCTTTTTTACCAATTGATACAAATTCGCCAATGAAAATACCTGCGTCATGCTGGAGAGCATAGAGAACGCAATCAACAGTACAATGGTGATGCGGAACAGCGGCAGTATCTGCTCTCTATTGTGCTCCAGCTCCGTCTCCAGGGTATGTGACGTAAAATAAGTTATATCGATTCTGGACAGATTCCACAAGCTAATGCCGAGCGTCAGCTGCTTCTCCCACGTTTTCCCCAGCTCCGGGTTCAGGTCTTCATTGAGGTAGTACACTAACTGAGCTGCAGCGCTCGATATTATGGAGCCGCCGGCATCCAGCCTAATCCCTCCTAATGAGTTGCCTAAGAATATCGGCCGCCTTTCGGTGTGGTATATTGTAGAACCGTTCGGCAGTGTCACATGGTGCGTTGCCGTGATTTGGTGAAACGGGTAGGAGAGTCTTGTTCGATCGATGTTGGATGAATTGTACCCAATAGCATAAAGAAGTGGGTTTGTTTCTACGCACTTGCCTTTCCATTTGGCACAGAGGTCTTGAAATTTGTACTCCTGTTCGTCATTCCCATACACAGTGAAATTGAAAACTTGGTTGTGAACCTCCAATATATCCTCCAAAATGCCTCGATCTAGTATGTTCGTTTTACCTTTGGGTGTTATAATAAACCTCACATAGAGGCCAGCTTCGGTGTTTCTGACTGGGTCGAAATCATTCGTTCTGGGAAACAGTCTCCGCGCCGTGTCTCGCTCTGCCTTTGCCCTACCGTGTTCCGGCGTAAACAAATATTCCACGTCCAAAATTTGCTGAAATCTATAAAATCCCGTCCCAAGAATCCCAGTCACCAGAAGGGGGCCGAAGAACAGAAGCAGGGGGTGCCGCGCCACAAAACGGCCCAGGCGCGCAAACAGGATGCTCAATGGTTTGTCGATGCAGGTCCATTCGCAGCGCATGTTCTCCTTCTCCCGGTGGTTCGCCCTGCCCTTTCCGCCTGGCGATGGGGTTCAGTGATGTTCAGGAGCGGTTCCTCTTGGACGACTGAACTACTGAAACGTCATGAACCGCAGAGTGGATGATGAGCCTCATAATGCAAGGGCTGGTAACGGTGAATCAATGATACGGCAAATGGGGCTTTTGAGAAGGTGCCAGAAGGATCGACGGAGGCAGGGAGGATAGCATTACGTACACGTATAGAATTCTGCGAACTGATCTTATACTGATCTCTTAATTAACCCCTTTTTTATTTTAAAAGAATATATGTTTCATGGACAGACTAATCAAAACCAAGTTAAAAATCCTAGCCGAACAAAAACTTTTTACATTTTAAATATTAAAATATTCATCAGATATGGTATTATGAATTATAAATCGATTTAAAACATCACAAAAGTTGCAAAAACCTTTTATAGCCATGATGTCATTGATTCATTGGTCCATTTCTCCTTCCCTTCCCTCCCCTTTGGCACCCTCTAGTGTACGACACCGGTCATACTCAACTAAGGGGAAAATCTATGGCCAGCTGAGGTCCTTGTATTCATTTGGCAACCATGTTTTTCGAGCGAATCATGGGTGGGATTTATTTTTCTATTGTGATTATCATGTTTACTGATCATAAACGCAGTAACATCATCCACGTCAAACTAAAAACATAAATATTGTAACATATTGGTGAAATGACTCAGTACGTGCAATTTGTTTCAATAAAGTCATTTTTATTATGATATTTTTCACATTCGTCATTATCTTTCACGGAGTATAATGCTTTGATCATTATGCTGTCATATGCGATCATGGACAGATTCAGGGGGTGGGGTCTCCCCCCGTTTCAAAAAGTCTTTCCATCCCTCCCCCCCTTCCCCCCCGGGACCCGAACATTCGAAAAGATAATTTTCAACTCATGCAGAGGTCTATGAAACCATTTTTTTATGCATCAAAGTATTTTTTTTGTTTGTTTTTGGGGAGATAGGGGTGGGGGTGGTGGTGAATGTGGACCAATTTTCTTGAGCTCAATCTCCATCAAATATTGGATATGCAGCCAGCGTGAGTAAATATCATTCAGCATGTGACGAGGTCCCAGCGCACGTTACCGGCGAATGATCGACTGAAAAGTTTTCCAGTTGTCGTTTTCTCCGTTTGATTGTGCTCGTCACTATACACAATTGAGGATCTGATAATATTATCGGTTTTACCAGTGTCCCAAATCACGAATTATCTAACACAATTGTAAATTTACCTTTTTATCATGACGTCTGAAAGTGTACGAGGACTTTTTGAAAATGTCTCAATTTTTCTCCACTTTTAAGGTACAATAAAACAGCCATTTTTTATAAAAGGAAAGTTTTTTTTAAAAAGACTTCAGAAAAGACTAAAACAACATTTCAAATGTTTTTATTAATTTTTCTAAGCACAGTCTTCCAGACTGTCATATACATGTGTTTGCAGATTTACAACAAAACATTAACAAATCTTCTCGAATAAATATCTACAAACCGAAATATTTGTGGGATCACCTTGTTTGTCACTCCTACAACAAACAGTTATCACTTAGTATCATGTAAGGTGTTACTTATTCAATTTTATTTATGAACAATTTTATGTCATTGCACATCCGAATATACAAAAAAAAAAAAAAAAAAAAAAAATCCATTTATGACGATTAGAAAATCTCGACACATTTTAATCTACTTTCATCTAACATCCACCTGGAATCACTAGGAGTTTCAGAGTTTTTTTTAAGAAACTCATCTCAAATGCTACAGTTTATCATTGAGGAGGTTCTGGCAAGCTAAGAAATCCCATTCCGACTCAAGTTTCAACAAAACTGGATAGACCTTGGTCCTTAAATCATGACTAGAGTGACATCTGGATTGATTTAAATTACTTGAGTATTTGCACTGCATATGTTGAGGTTATAACGTTGAATTTATGACTTCTACCCTCATCCATGGCCTTGCATTGAGACAGCACTACAATCCCGAAATGTGTAAACTTAGGAGAAACTTAAAAGCTGTTTTAATTCAAAACAAATTTATATTAACTCATCAAATATATCAAGGAAATGAATAATATAAAACTTCTGTTCAGAAAGTTAATAGGTGATTATGTGACATATTTATCACAATATATTTTTGGACATCACCTGAACTCGAACTGAATATATTTCCAATAGATACAATTGACATATGCTAGTATACTTACAAAATGCTAAAAAATTTTAAGTAAAATTCATCACTCATAAAAATCTGTTTAACACAGTGTCCACAACTAAATGGAGCAGCCAACTTACATTAATGGTACCTATGCCATCTCTTTTACTCACAGAGAAATTTCCTTGATATCAATGATGAATACCAAACCCTAAATTCTTAACTGCTATCTGCTTACNGTCTTGAATCAACTGACGCATTACCTTCATGTTTGAGCTGGACAACGCGGCCATATTTGGTGACGAACTTTTCAAAAATTATCGAGTACCTCATTTTTAAGGTCGACGAAGTTTTCAAAGGGAAAAAAATTACGTCGGCGGCAAATCGTCTGCCGACGAAATTTTCAAGAACGACGAAATTTTCAAGACTTTACCGTATTCCAAGACTGGTGTGTTATTGCTAAGATTGATGACCATTTAATGTGGAGACTTACTTATCAATCACTATCAGGTATAATATCAGACTACATGTAGTATTAATACCAGAACACAATGATGATTCTGCACTGCCCTAAGCAAAACATTGCCGATATCCTTTACGTTGTGAAATTCAACAACTTATTCACACATGATATGGACTAACACAATCCCAGAGTAAATATATTGCTTCCAATTAGGCCCTATGATGAGCTCTGTATCTGTAGCAGTTATCTAGTTATTACAACAGCAGTACCTCACTACCATCAGCTATAGAATATATTTTACCAAGCGTCTTATTAGTGGATTTTTGGTTTCAGTGCACATTTTGTCCCCAAGACAGTAGATGTAAAAAGCTGAATACTCTCAGAGTGAGAACAAGAGGTTTTTCAAAGGACAACCAAGATCTCATTGTTGACCAAAAATATGAATATAATGCCAACAGAAAACTATACTTTTTATATTCTTATCAATACCAACATTTCTCTACATTACTGAAAAGCATAAAATGTCAAATCACTTTTATCTTGCTTTGTGGTTCCATCTAGTAGTAAATCTGCAAGGTCACTTAATTATAGGCTATGCAGCTTTTGAGCAATATCAAAATAACCAAAAAGATAATATAATGGAAAATAACAACCACTATAATATGATAAATTGAATGAAATACAATGATTTTTAATCAAAATATTTAGTAAGACATTCACAAATATTTGTTTCCATAATGTATATGAAACATAAAATTGACTAACTTTTGACCAACTTTTTTCATTCTCCTGTCAATTTGAAATTAATAGTACAGAAGAAGTAAATATCTGCATATAATGGACTTGAGCGTTAAAACTAATTAAAAATACAATTATCCAGACATTTAGAGCCCAAATAAATGTCTAGTGAAAAATGTGCAAGTGTTGGCAGTTCGAAAACCTAACCATAAACTCTTAGGGCGTATTCCCAGACATTTAGATCGATCTATCCCCGTGGGGAGTCTCACTAGATTACTGTCAGATAATCTGGCTTAAATGTCCGTCCCGCCTACTACAAGCTGTAAGGATGTAATTAACTTTCGTGCCTGCTTGGCTGACAGCTATTTAGCGTGAACCCCCAGGGAGTTAGGTCGATCTAGTTTGGATTGATCTAATCTCTGGGAATGGGGTCTTAGACTATATCCTGGTCTAAACCAAGTTTGTTTAAACTTTGTTCATAATGAAAGATGTTTTTATAAACAATGTAAACAAACTCTACAACAAAATTTCAAGATCTGGTTTTCATTTGACAAAAGCAGCCAAGCAGTTATCAAAGAAGTCAGCAGTTGCAAAAGTTTCAAACACAATTTATCATACATGAAGCTCTTGAGGATCTTTCCTCAAATATTCAGTTTCTCCATCAAAGCCAAAAATCATCAAATAATCTATGAAAGACTTTAGTTAGAAAAGTCACATTAAATACACAAAATATTAAGAAAAGCCACCAGCTTATAAGTGAAAGACTTCAATTTGTCAAGTTTCAAAGAGATCTTAATAAAAATTATGTAAATTTATCAAAGTTGTAAGTGACCCTTTTCAAAAGACACCAGTTGAAACGATCAATAGGAACTCTATCAGGATATTCAAAGAAATTAGAAAAAAAAGAGAATAATTCACTGAACCAAGGCAAGTTTATACAGGAATGGCAATAGTTACATGTAGATATATGTATAAATGCAGCTGCCAACAGGTACCATCAGCCTTCTGTGTTGATAGTATTCAATCCATTCTACAGAAGTAAATCATCCACGTCATATTATATATATATATATATATATATATATATATATATATATATATATATATATATATGACGTGGATATATATATATATATATATAAAACAGTCCTTCCAAAGGCTGAGTCTTCCTCAATCAATACAGAAAACACACCGTTAATTTTATAATATATGACAAAACCTTTTAAAGTTTCTGAGGGTTTTCCAGAACGGTTTTGTCCTTTACCAACTGCCTGTCCAAAGGCTCACTGATTTTCAAAGTTTAGCATACAACACAATTGCAGTTGTGCCGGCAATTATTTTTTCCAATTATAAAGGGACTGAAAACATAAAGTATGTGGTCCCACAAAAAAGTTATCAGCTAGGTAGTCACTGCTGCCAGAGGTAGTCTCCAGCCCCTTATAATAAGGCATATGTTACAAGCATCCAATCCAATATGTTATTGCTAGAGTCTATCATCTTGCTTGAGGATCCCACATTGTGATTATGCCCATTCACATACCCATGAGTTCTTTTGGTCATATGTTCCACCTTAGACTAGTCTTTTGGGGGCAAAGGTGGCACATTTAGTTCCATGGTACACATGCAGCCAGTGTTACCAACTTTTAAACATTTCATTGTTGAAAAGATGCTGAAACATCTCTTCCAAAAACTTCTTGTTTCTGGACCACGTGATACTGTCACACCCAGGAATTTCATTGCCAGGGAGTTATCACTGTACAGAGCTGGTAATAGTTCTAGTGTCCAATAAGCTCTCCGTGCCAACAGCTCCACCTTTTTATGACATAATTGCTTCCCTATGGTGCTTTGCATTATGTGGAGCACAGAACCAGTGGCGTTATTGTACATATGTGGCTGGAAAAATGCCCACTTGTCCATTGAGTTCACCCTGCCACCAGCCATCATCTTGTTTGTGGTACACATTAATGGTGTCACCTTGAAAATAGATATACAATAGCATATATAAAGATATTAAAATATTACAATGATTAAAAAAAATAAATATGACTGAAAATATGTTAGAAAACAGAAAAGATATCAGTTATGAGAAGTATATTGAGAATATTCTCCACGATTAATTTGATTACAAGAACAGTAATGGCTAAATGTCCAGACACATAGTACCATAAAAATGTACCATTAAAATGCCAATAGCCAATTATTTACCAGAGGGGAAAATATGAGATAAAAATGCCAGTTGTAACAGTTAAATGAGAATGTGTTCATACGAGTATTGTGAATACCAGTGCTTAAAGACACTTTCAAAACACAATTTCATGACACTTTGTCAGTGGGCAAAATACAAAGATAACATTGATTAAGTTGAAGTAAATATTCCTTTTGCTTTAGTTCAGCATCTTGTTTGTGATATATTTTGTGTAACTACTGTAAATGCATGAGATTCTATTATGTTCATGAGATTCTCTGTATTAAATAAATCGCTGAACTAATTTAAATAATAATTATAATAATTAACACACTACCTGGTCTAATGGTAAGCTCATCACTCATGTTGGCTTGGTATTCATAGATAGCCTGACACGTGCATAACACTGTGGCATTGGTATTGTAATCATCAAATTCATCATCATCTACAACAAAAATATTCTGTTACAAACAACTGTCATTGGCAAAAATGAAGTATCAACAAAAATAGCAAATACAAAAATTAATTTTTCACTATCATCTCCAGTGCATGAACAGCAAAGAAATTAACTAATATTGTAGCCAGAATAAATATCAAATATTTGACATGTACAAAGTAAAGATATTCAAAAACATGTCAACCTGTTTGGAAACATGATACCTAATTAATGATATGGTGTTTCTTGTTTTGAGCATATCTGCAAGAGCATAAAGCAAATCCATACTGTCTTGCTTTGTGGCTCCATCTAGGAATAAATCCCCAAAGTCACATTATTCACGAACAGCTATCAAAAACAACATGTTAAACTCACCAAAGTCTCCATAGGAATGTCTGTCATCATGGCCCCCGTCTGCAGACCCCCTGCCGTGACCCTGTAAGGAGAGGTCAAGGTCAGGTGCTCCCTCCATTGCTATCGAGGCTGGCAGCCGCAACACACTGCAGTTCTGACCCTAGAGATTAACAAGTATACAAATTTACAAAGAATCAGGTGGATTCATCTGTACGGTAGCTGGTTTCATAGAGCCACTGTAAGATAACAGTTATCACTGCAATGTTGTTCTCTAGTAAGTTACAACCTTAAAAATTGAATTACTGAC
This sequence comes from Lingula anatina, assembly GCF_001039355.2. The sequence goes on along the minus strand of NW_019776174.1, from coordinate 87,211 downwards.
CAGTCCAAGCAGAGAATTATATCGATATAATTCCCTGGTCCAAGTAATCAGATATATCCGACTAGCTAAAACAGGCTTTGTGAATACAGAAATTGGTGTGTGTGTGTGTGTGTGTGTGTGTGTGTGTGTTTGTGTGTTAGTTCCATCTTTTCTTTGTGCTCAGTTTTAACATATATATGCAAATTAGAACAAATGATGCGAGAAAAAAGCTCAGTTCTGACTTCTCGAATGTTTTTTTTTCCCACAATAATCTATGCCAATATACTCATGCATATACATGCTCTCAAACATTCTGGGATAAAATACTCAACTTGGGTTTGCATTTTTGAATTTTACAAAAGTGAAGACAACATATTTGTTTTATGCAAATGCCGCTGGCAAAGAAAATTCACAAGAACTCAAGATATACGTGACATCACTATCTTAATGTAAAAAAAGAAAAAAAATCATACACACTATAAAAGAAATTCAGTGAAAACAGAAAGCATATTTCACAAAATATTGCCATCTACAGATATTCTACCATGTGTCTCTCTCTCTCTCTTTTTTTTTTTTTGTACATTTTAAGCAGGTCTGTGAAAGATGCTCTCAACAGAACAACAATAATTATTTCAATAACATTATAACACTCAAGTTGAAATCACAGTTTCACTTGAATAAACCTGAGAATGTGACAACATAAAAGTTAATATAATTTGCAGAGGTTATTTTACTCGCCATTAATTTAGTAGTATGAGCCATCCACTGGGTAAAAGCATGAGTTAACAATGCCTTGAAATACATTATATATATATATATATATATATATATATATATATATATATACGTACAAGTATATTCATGATAGTAAAGACCAAATGAACATGAAAGCTGATATAATATTAATCAGTTTCTTTCTTTTGTTCTTCTTCATATTCTCCTTCTTATTTATTTATTCTTATTAATTAATTTATTTTTTTATTTTTTTTTTTTGGAGGAGGGGGGGGTCACTAGGGGGTGGTGGAAGGAAGGTTCTATTTTTTACTTAGGCATTCCAAGGAAATAATTTTAAAAAATATAACACACTAGTGTGAGGGGAAAAAAAGCTTTGGTGGGAGCATACTACTAAAAACGAGGTAATACGTAATATTCACTGCAACCTACAACTGACTTAAATAAAGAAGAAAAAAAAAACCTTAGAAATAATTTTTAGCAATCAATAAAAAATAAAATGCTCTCAGGGCCTTTGTTAACACTTACAAGTGGTCTTTTTCTCAAGGTAAGCTTTTTTGACTTCAGGAAAATGAAACCATGACAAATATTTAATTAAAAGTGAGAAAAAATCTAGTTAAGTATTTCAAATGGGTAAAAATAAAACACCTGTCATTTGCTTATATTAAGACAAATAAAATAAATAACTTGTTAGCAATGAGAAGCATAATGTATGTGGTTGGTCTCCATTTAGTTGTAACAAGTAATTTAGCTTTGTGAAAAAAAAATAATAAAAAATGCTCATGTTAAAAGAAGCCTGCCAACATGCAACACATTCTCTACATCACTTTTATTTTTGTTATGAATTTTTCAATGCTCAAAATGACAATTAGCAAACTTCTTTACATTACTGACAGCTTTCATTCCAAAAACTATAATTTGATAAAATGGTTGCTATGTATATACGTACATTGTACAAGTCTAGCCCAATACACAAGCAGCAACAAGCAGCATAAACATCCTGACCAGGTTATAAATACATAATATATATAACTAACACCAAAATCACCAACATAAACCATAGACTCACATACATGTAATTTGTGACCATGGCCATGGCCATTCTGAAAGAAACAGGATTTAAATCATATACAGAACATATGACAAGTGCAACCTGCATTCAGTATTTTAACACTTCTTAAAAGATATAACCAAATCTTTTTTTAAATATTTGGGGTCTTATTATGTGCCCATTATCAGAAAGGCAACTTAGCCCTACCTGGACCCAGATTCATGCCAGGTCCAAAAGATTGTGACACATATTTTGTATGTGGTATCCCCCCCTCCAAGCATCAGATGTAACCGAGAACAATAGGGACATGCTGATAAGACAGAGGAGTTTCTAGTGACCCATAAAACCAAGGGTTTGTATGCCAATCTCATGCAGGCATTTTAGTACCAAAAGTCATATTAAAAAATAAAAGTCAACACATGCCATGAGGCGCGTGCCATAAAGCACATACTTGATATGCAACAAACCACACGGCTCCTGCAAAAAGTCATGTGACAATGTGATGTCACATGACAAACTTTTAGTATATAATATTGCACACAACTGTTAAACTATTCATAAATGCAAGATTCATGCAGCAAGTCTGGAGGCTGGCAATGCATATATGTCTTTGTACGGATATGTATGAGCAAAAGAGACCAGGGATCACAGGGTCCACAAGAAAAATCTCCCATGTCTTAACAAATAAGGCATCTATAGCCAAAACAGAGAAGTTGGAAGAAAAAACGAGGTCTACATGTGACATCATGCCAGTTACGGCCCATGCTAACAACTCTAAGTGCTCCTACCAGGGTGTCCAGGAGAAGTTTGCGAAGAAAATGAGGAAACATGTGACGGCCATGTGGCGCCATCTGCACCTCCTGCAGAGACTAAGACGTGACAATAGAAAATGGTCATCAATTTTTGAGGAAGAGACAAGATATACTGGCACAGGATATAACCCACAAGTTTTGGTTATTTTCACACAACTAGGTGCAAGTAATATCATATAATATCATGTACTGAGACATAATGTTTGCACTTGTGAGTTCTTTGCTTAAAACAGTTTAGTTCAAAAAATGTCTGCAGATGTCACCACTAAACATGAGAATAGATGTCAGAACTTAAATTCAAAGCATAGCTGTCTGTTTGAGGATTCAGAGATCTCTATGTAGTTTTGTGTATTTTAAGATCAATTTGGCTAGTTGGTGACAGGTGATTAAAAACATGTGTCTCTAATTTAGAACCAAATTTTTTCTTAACTTGTTTGAACAAACAGATAACATCTAAGTCAAGCTCAGGTGCGAAACACTAATCAGCATAATTTAAGGATTGGTTATATCAAAATACTCACTTATCTGTTACCAGTGTAGACCAAACCTGTGTCCCTTTCTAATTTTTTTAAAACTAATTGTCTACCACTTTGGTAGATTTATTTCAAGATTCTTTAAGGCATAATCCTACATTTTTCCTTTGTTTTTGCTGGTTCAATATACTAATTGAAAGTATGATCTGGCTAAGGTTTTCAACTTAGCAGGATAAAGACAATCTGTTGGGCATAACTATACATATTAAATATCTACTTGTAAGTGACCTTACCTGTTTGTCTTTGACTTGTTCAATGTATGGAGCAAACCTGTGATCAGGCTTTGGTTTCCCATTGAGCTGTGCTAAGGCACAGGACACCTTGTAATAACTGGCTTCCAGGAAGTTCAGGGTAGCACTCACCTGGAAATCGACCAAGTTCCATGTACTTATCAAAGTTACAGAAGTGTTTAACTCATTCCTGTTATTCTCTGCAGGATATACTATAATTCGATTGAAATTCATTATGCATCCAATTACAATTTGTTTAAAAGATAAAAAAAAAGAAATAAAAAATATTATAAATTTAAACTGTGAGTCTGACCGAAGGCGTGTTTCCAGTTAAAATGGGCTGACCTAAGATTGTACAGCATATATAGTGTTTAAGTGTAATTTTGGAATTTAATTTATCAAATGGTGAAATTCAATTAAAAAGACTTCTTATTGTAATTAACATTTATCATGAAATTTGTTAAAACATTCTACATTCCACAATGTGTCATCTGAAACACTCTTTGTTTATATAAGTACAATCAGTTCCTGGCCATTCTTACGTTCTTTAATTTTCTTTTAGCATCATCAAGTGCTCCCTGATCGGCAAAGTTGGGCGTATTTTTGTACACATCTAATAACTTCTCTACCCCTGAAATATGTGAATTACATGCCATATCAATTTTAGGAACATCACTATATATGAAACAATATATAAATAATATTAACAGTTAAGTTCAAATAAAAATCATCAAATATTGGTATAACATTATAATTCATCTGTTATAATCAATCAAAATGTATGAATATTGTAAAAATACTATAAAGTCGTCTTTGAGCAAGATGTCACTATATAATTTTGCAAATGTGAAAAGCTTTTAACCTTATAAAGCATCAACATCTATTCAAAATTTACCTTCTCTTCCTTTTTTCTCTCGTTCTACATCTTGTTGTAAATATAATAAGTAGTTGGTTAAAGCCTTCCGTCTTCTCTCTGGGTTCATAGTATTGTTAAAATCTTCTGCCTGTTCATGGGCAAATGAAACAAAATTACAAATTAAAAGCAGGTGGTGACCAACAACAAATGTATCGGCATCTTTCTTCCTCAGTCACTACATTCTACTTACATGCTCTTTTGCCCTTCTCTTTCTCTCTCCCTTTTCTTGTACCTCCCTTCTCTGCCTACTTATCTCTCTCCCCCTATTCTTCCTCTCTCTCTCTCTCTTTTTCCCCTTCTCCTCCCCCTCTCTCACCCCCACCTCTCTCCCCTCCTCTCTTCTCTCCTTCCCCTCTGTCTCCCTCCCTCCCTCCCTCTCTCTCTCTCTCTCTCTCTCTCTCTCTCTCTCTCTCTGTACTCACATAGCTTTCAAATAACAGCTGTTCAGGCTGGTGTGGTCCTGTCCCCTTCTGGTCAACCACTGTGGCAAGGTCTCTCTGGACATCCACCACCAACACAGCTTCACGGAGACGATCACAAATCTGGAAAAATAAAGGAGACATATGTGGGGCTATGAGTGACAAATAAATAAATAAATTTAATAACATAAATTAATCAAATAAATGAAGCTAATAAAAATAATAATGAAAGAAATCTAACAGCTCAGAGACCCACAAGCAATTACTCCGATTGGCTTTTAATGTCAAAACAAGTTTAGTTCATAATAAGCAGAACAATTAATTTCAAGATACATCTGTAGCTGTATCGGTATCTGTTGCTGTTTTCCACTAATAGTTAAGTACTCAATGTTTAGCACAATGTATGAACAACTGGTACACTACTTACTTGTATTAATTTGGGCCCTATTTCAGCTAAGCTATTCTGATATTTTTGTAAATATTCTAACATTTGTGATATCCTTTCCTCTTCTAATTTCTGCATCTGCGAACTGCCCTGTAGAATGTAAATTAAAATATTCAAAATTAATAGAACATATTTTTTTTTTCAGATCAGTAGTTACAGTTGCCATATGGAAAGATACTGTATTAGCAACACAGAATGGTGTGCTGCACTAAGTGAAAAGGGTCATAGTCATCAACAGATTCATAATTTTTTCATGGGTAACAGTCCATATTCATCTCATGGAAAGCAATCCCATGTGTACAAATTAACATGCTGGTATATAGAACTTACATTATAAACCTCTGCCTCCCACTCTTGTCTCGCCACCTCTGCTTTCTGGAAAGACTCGTGGTACTCAGTGTCTGCCTTAGCTAGTGATGTGGAGGCACTCCTACATTTCTTCTCCAGCTAAAACAGCGAGAAACAGAAGGGAGTTGAAGGTTTGAGTTTGCTGATTAGTTCGAAAGTTGAAACAATATGAAAAATTGTGTTTGGTCAAAATGATTAACATGGTCAAAAAAAGTAAAGAAGTATCATACATATATATGCGTGCATATACATATATACAAATCCTGAAAGAAGACAAAGTTTTTGACAAAGAAGCAGGATCTGTGCTGTAAATCTAACTATTACTCAACTGTAGTCCTGTATGTAATACTGACCTTTGTTATATCTTTGTCTGACATTTGCTTGCTTTTCCCAGCCTTGGCGTCCTGTAACTGTTCACTGAGTTTTTCTGTCTCTTTACAGCAGGAGAAGGCATGCTTTCGCATCTAGGAATACATATACAATAAAATCAAAATGTTTACATATCTGAAAAAGGAGTGTACATATAAAAATGTTGCAGAATTTATTGTTGAAAATAAATGGTTGTTAACAAATGTAAAATATCAAACTTGCATTATAGCAAGTTATATCTATTGATGGCTATATTATCGCTATTATCACTACTGATACAGCATATATAATACACACAACAATGATGATAATGGATCTACTTCTACCTTTTGCTCCTCTTCTCTCCTGTTCAGCAGTCCTTTAGCTGCCTTATCTACCATGTTTTCAATCTGCAATTGAGAAAAGTATGGATTTATCCACTTTGCATAATATACATATATGTAAAAGTGTGTGTGTGTGTGTGTGTGTGTGTGTGAGAGAGAGAGAGAGAGAGAGAGAGAAAGAGAGAGAGATGTCAAGCTACCCCATACTTACAGGTTTTCTTATCTTATACTGTGTTTCTGACAGAACTTTCAAAGGTTTGTAGATATCTTCTTGAAAAGATGTGGCTAAACCCCTACAAAAATGGATAAATATATTTCTGAAAATCATTTAGTTTTTGCCCATCATAACACTACATTTTAAAAACAAGATCAAAATCCCTCATATCCTGGCTTAATATTCTCTGCTATCAAAATCCAAAATGTTTTTAGATTCCCCTGAGCTTCAGATCTGATGCAAGTTAGCTCCATTTAATGATTTTTTTTAGCTTTTTATCAAAACTAAAAGCTAGCATAGGGAGTCTCCCATTTATGCCACACTAAATCACATGATCATCAAAACTAGCGATTTATTCTTTTGTAAAATACATGAGCATTATTATAAAATACAAATTTATTGGTTGCATGGGATACATTAGTTTCTAATCTACTGTATTTGGGAAATTTGAAAAAAAAAATGCTGTAACTAGCACACATTGGAGACAGAGACAACCTACCTGTGTAACTCCGCCTCGCTCTCCATCTCGGAGGCTGCTGTTCCCCAGGCTGAGACCATAGTGCTGGAAATAATTATATCGAATATAAAGAGAGGATCAAGATACAGATATCAATTTCTAGTAACTACTAATACATGAAAATAACTGTGACTGGTAAAAATTTAAGTAGGTATCTGGAGGCTCATGCCAATATTGTCATAAGTTCACTGATCTTTAAAGAAACTAATGTTTTTGCCTTTTCTGTTTTCTTCCATCACTTGTCATTGCTGTAACAGTTATTCAAGATATCCACCCCCTACCTTCCAAAAAAGACTTAACACTTTGAAGGCATTCAATCTTCATAGACATAATGTCTTACTTCAAAAAAGTGACAGCAATTAATTGGGTAACCTCTATTTTCATAGATTATCATAGATTGTCTTTAACAAATTCAAATAAAGAAGAAAAAGAAGCTGAAGTGACCCCCAGATATTCCTTATGAGGAGTGTCTACAGAGGTCATTTAGTCCATACAAATTACAGGGGGCTAATATCTGGGTACATATGGTCAGCCCATTTCTTATCTTGTCAAGTTGTGGCCAGTAAAGTACACACCCTACCCCTCACTGTTATTTAACAAACCCAACAATTTTGGGCTAAGTTTTGCATAAAAATTTTTGTTTAGGTCATGGAGTTCAAAAATTCAGTCAAAAAGATGGTAGAGAAAGAGAGAGAGAGAAGAAGAAGAAGAGAGAGAGAGAGAGAGAGAGAGAGAGAGAGAGAGAGAGAGTACATTCTTTTCTTGTGATTATTACTTTTTTAATATGTAGAAAACTTCAGTTGCATAAAATTTGAAGAGAGAGAAACCACATTCTTTGCTTATGATCATTACAGTTTTACTTTTACTTTTCTTATTTGTGGCTTAAGAAACTTTTGAAAACCAAAAATAGTGTGAAAACCTTTTACTCTACTGTAATCAGATCTTATATCTCTGCCTGTCAGCCATGAATTTTTTTTAATTTGAAAATTGCCAACAGCACTGAAAAGAAACACAAATACAAGTGGTCTGATAACACAATGGGTCGATAAATTGTCTATTTCTATATTTTGTTCTATTTTTGGCACATTACTCAATAAATAATTAAAGGGATAATAACTCTTCGTTTCGGCCAAAAAATGAATTTTCCTGGAGTAAACAACAATTTTCCCATACTTACCAATGGTTAATGAATCCATTTTTACATTCAAAGTTAGTCCCTGTTTTTTTTCTAAAAAGTTTGGTTTTTTGTTAAAATCTCTTAAGAGATTTTAACAGAGTATAGCCATCAATGGAGGTCACGTGGTCTAAAGACAAGCTCAGATATCAGAAAAAATAGCTATAACTGCCTTTTTTGTGGTAAAACAGAATATATTATATTTCTATGAGTTATTCACAATGTTTTTATTGTGAAATATAGATCTCATACGAAGAGTTATTATCCCTTTAAAAACCATTATTCTGCTGATGTACCTGATGTAATACAAAAGCATGTATTCATGAAACACTGGTAGCAAATGTGAAAGTACAAAATTATTTCCTGGTGTGTCATTTTTATACAAACCCTCATTGTGAAAAAGGAAACTAAACACCACTCAACGCTTACACAAACATGACAGTTAACTAAATACTAGACCTACAAACAACAGCAGGTGGTTTAAAAATAAGCAAATAATCTGTCCTACTTAGAGGACAATGGTGTTGGAAGACCTGACTGAGGTCATCAAAATGTGGAGTCATCAAGTGACAATGGGTCTGTTTCACCCTGGCTTTTTGTCCTCCTCATCATCAAAAATAGCAGCCGATTCCTTAACTCACCAAGTGATAACATATCTGTTAGGTCAATAACTGGGTATTTTAGCCTCATTAAAAATTTTAAACTCTATCAATGAAAAAGCTTAGCTAAAAATTGCATAACATTTTATATTTTCTTCTGATAAATCAGTTTGTATTAGTTTAGTTTGTATTATATTAAATTATTCATCATCTGGCAAAAATTTATTCTGATAAAGTGAGTCCCTTTGGTAACTGTTAAGTACTACTCACAGAATGAATAATGACGTCATGGCAATATGACACCTGTATCGTGACACATGCTAAACCAAGAATTTGAATAATTTTTAACAAGGAGAATTAGGCACTGAACCAGCAATTACAAAGATGAGAGGGGAGGGGTCTTTTTCTGAATAAGTGGACCTTTTTATCCCCTTAGTTGACTGAACTTGGGATAACCCCCCCCCCCCCCTTCTGAAAAACTTAATAGTGAGGGAAAAGAGAAATGTCTTTAAATGATGGACATAGCTTACAACTTCTGTGGCCAGAACATCAGTAAAAATATCTAGTCGAATTTTCATTTACGCATATATGCTATACTATTCTGTGTCATCCTAACTTAGGCACTACAACTATTAATTATTCTAACAACACTAATTTTGCCATTGAATAGGATGGATATGCTTATTTCAAACTAGAGGATCAGAGAGGCGTTACTGCCTCGGAATATTGTACCACCAGCTGGAGCAAGCGCATTCGTATAGACCCCCACATACACAAAATAAGGGACACAGCCACCAGTCTTGTGCTTGACAAGATGTAAACATGCAATCAACAAGAATTTTCAATATATGCAAAAAATATATGAAACTAAAAATGGTACAATCAAATTTAAGTTCATCGTAAGATAGGTGAAAGGTCATTTTCAAGGTCACAGTAAATTGCCAGTATATGACTTCCTATTCAAGTTCAATAGTAACTATGGACCTATCTCTGCCAGGTTTGGAGTTAAAAGAGAAAGAAATTAGCAGAGTTCAGTTCATGATTATAAGTAGATCAAAGGTCAATTTCAAGGTCACAATTAGATTGCCAGTATATGACTTCCTCTTCAATTTCAATAGTAACTATGGACCTATCTCGCTAGTTTTGGAGATAAAAGGGAACCAAAATTTGCAAAGTTCAATTCATGATAAAAAGTGGGTCAAAGGTCAATTTCAAGGTCACAGTAAGATTGCCAGTATTTGACTTCCTATTCAAGTTCAATAGTAACTATGGACCTATCTCTGCCAG
>NW_019776174.1:31097-76472 GCF_001039355.2 Lingula anatina | reverse complement strand
AAAAAAAAAAAAAAAAAAAAAATGTTCCAGACATCATAAAAGTCATATTTTAATCAACGATTAATGCAACCTCCCCATATAAATACAGGTGCCAAGCAAGAGCACTTGGACTATCATAAATAACCACAAATGACCTCAGGAAATACCCTTTAGGACTTAATTCTGACACTTCTATGTGTAAATCAGGCATAGAAAGGAGCCAGTGCTTATATTTTTCCCCCACATCCTGTTCTCAATGTGATTTCTACTCCAATGACCCCATGCAGATTATGCCTACTGGCACTTATTTGTAAACCTAATTTTGGCATAATGTGAGATGAAAAATAATTTTGCATTTTAACCTTTTTATATGTTCATACAAACACTCATGAATACAAATTTAAAGAAAGGGAAGAGGCCCGGACTTCCCATGCCTATGAACATAGTACAATAATCTTTAGCAATTTAAGTCAATAATTCACTCAGCCAGGCCTATAAATGGAATCTTATGTATAACTGACTGATAGTCGAAGTCTGGATTATAACTTGTCTGTAAATTGCCTATATCTATAGTATAAACATTCCAACTAAACTCATATTCTATTAACCCTTAAATGTGCATACACACATTCTTAACCTGTGAAGGTGCATGCACACACACACATACATACACACGCTCTTTTAATGTGCATGCACGCACACTCTGGGGATTCCCATAAATATAAACGCATGCATGTAAATACTTATACATACGCACACACATGAACAACAGACACACAATGAAACTTATCCCGTATCAAAAGTCCGCTCTGATATCATAAAACCAATAAACTATCAATCTCTCTGTACACAGTGTTACAATAGAGCCGAAATCTTTCTCTGTGTAGACATAAGATAACACACGCCATGATATCACCTCAGTCACAAACTTCCTGGTAAACATGCTCCAAAACACTGTCCTCTGATTTAAAGGTACTGCATCTGTTCTAAATAATTAAATAAATATTTTCACAAGACTATGAACTCTGAAGTTCTGCTGAAAGCATCAAATCTGATAGTCAACTGAGATGAGCCTTACCAAATGTATAGATCTATAAAATAGGCCGTCCCATCTTCACTGGAAACTGACCTTAAATTGCTCCGATTCTAAACAGATTGAGATTATTTTAAGACAGTCACACAATGCACAGAAGTACATATGACTAAATGCTATGTGTATTCACAGATAATAACACAATATATATATATATATATATATATATATATATATAGTACTAACCTGTAACTGCTGATGTCCTGGTATACCCATCATTATTCAGACTAGAATAATCACACAGTAGATGAAATAACGCTGTGTCCCCAACCAGTACTCCAATTATGTCAACTGTATAGATCATATACTATATATAAACACATACATAGGTGATACCGAGGGTATTTTATGTACATGAACAGCCTTCTCTTTTTTTGAAATCCGCAATAACTCGGTGAAGTACCAGCTCTCAGTTTACATATAAATCTATACTACAATGAACTCTTGTGTCTCCATTGATAAACTTTCTAATCCAGATACATGTCCACTCCTTGGCTGATTACTGCTGCTTATATCTGTATATATACCAATGAACACTTGTGTCTCAATATCAATTAATAGTAAGAGACTTTCCAATCCAGATATATTCCCATTCCAGTGCTTAGTATAGTGTCATTACATCAGTAATGTGGAGGACATTATCCCAAACAGTCACAGTATCACATAGAATGCCTGACTTGATGTTAATCCCATTCAAACTCAAATCAAAAATTTTAAGTTACTAACGATCCTCTCAAAATCTGTCTGGTTCATTCAGCCCTGCTGATCACACTGTATGTGAAGTAGCGTTACTGTCTGTCCAATGAGTTATCTTGCCAAAACCCCTACAATGTCACTTCCTACTTGGTCTATGGTGTAACCATTAACACCATTCTAACCTATCACTTATACATGTGCAGGGCCCAATCCTATCTATGACTAACTTCAATCATGTATGGCTGTACACAAAAGGCTACTTCCTAAAATGTTATTTGTACACGGTAAAGCAATGGAATTGCTACAATCAGTTTTGAAAAACACTTTTATTTAAATGAATTTATTTTGGTGACTCATGTACTACTGGTATATTCTATAGTGAGTCTGTGACTATGATTTAACAAGTGTGATATATGTACATACATTTAAAGGGCATATCTGACCCAATTAAAAAATACAAAGATTAGAACTCAAAATTGTTTACTGGGGATTTTGGCCTTCCAAGAAAGTTGGACTATTAATGGCCTTTACAAGAGGAAGTAATTAATTCATTTAAACTATTTACCCAGAGTCACCTTTTCAATGACAAAGAAGTTAAATTGCAATCTTATGGGCTTCAACAACATATTTTGTGCACTTTCACATGTCAGAAGCAGACAGCCTTAAAACTTGAAATATTTATCATTCTGCCACATACAAAAAAGCCATTATTATTATTATTATTATTATTATTATTACTATTATTATTATTATAGACATTTGCCATTTACAATTTTTAAGACAAAATTTGGAAAAGAGGAGACATTTTTTGCGCTAGTATATTATCCTTCCCTAACATTACCTTACACGTTTAGATTCTCTCAAATTTAAAAAGCGTATCTTAGTCCTGCATCTAAATCTGGTGAGACAAGACCCATTTTCAACTAATGTCTATGTGACACATGTCTTTGGTATACATGTGCATTCATGTGATCAAGCTGCTCTGTGCCAGTGGAAGTCAGGCTGACTAGAACAATAGCATCATTATACACAAACGGTTCATCACGAAAATGTATCTGTGTCATTTTTTTTTTCTTTTTTGCCTTTCCCATCACTACAGTCAGGTGCTCTATTTCCCTGGGTTTGCCAACACTTTAAAACTTCAACCTATTTTTTTCAACACCAATTAGACAATGCATGCAATGTGGACTGTTAAAAAAGAATACACAATGGTCAGTTTCATGCCGGCCACTATACCCAGTGGTTTATTATTTATCACATACTAGTACCACGCCCAGTCTCTCCAACAATGTACAAATGTCATGTACCATTCTTGAAAAAAAAAAAGGGTAAAAAAAACTTCTTGTTTTTGTGTGTTGCTTTTGAATAATAAGTACTGTAATTAATACAAACATTCACTTTCCAGTCTGGTAAAAATAAATATATATCATTATGTTCATTATCTTCAGATAAAGTCTATAACAAATGTATACATGCTATGCACTTTATTTTCTTCCTTTTCAGGGTCCATAATTACTTGACCTGTCCGTCTCAGACCAGATGACCATCACATATGTTATTAATGGACACTGACAATTACAACTGAAAACTAAAAACACAGCTGCACAAAGCACTCTTTCTTTTTAAAAAGTATTTCATAACTTGCTGCTCTAATATAGTTTGTTCTATAAAAAATTTGGTCCTAATATCATTAAAAAGTTAATCACTTCATGCTCTTATTTTTCAATATTTTGTTTCAAATATATAATATGCAAGTATAAAATTCCCCTTTTTAATTACATAAGGCATCTTGTGCAAAGTTGCATAACAATTTTGACTTCTGTTAACTTTTTACATTTCTAAGAAAACTTTGCCAAAGGTTTGCCGAAAGAACTTTTTTTCCAATTCAGAACCTTTAAAATTTTGAAGTTTTAAAAAGACACCAGTTACCCACTGACACTAAAACACATAGCTCACCCAGGAAATACTAACAAATAAAAGAAAATTACTGAAGAGAGAGAGAGAGAGAGAGAGAGAGAGAGAGAGATCCCACCCTGAAAACGCCCAGCCACCTATCTGCAATCTGGACCAGTTGTGTACAAGACTGCCCCCTATAATTACTGAAGATACCATCTTGCTGCAGCTGAGGTAATGTATATTGGGGCACCAGTAAATATGGTCATTTCTTGTGCCAATTTCTGAATGTTTGAATAAACAAATCTCTACAAAGACGACTTTGATTTGAATTCTTGAAAATTTCATTAGCAAATGCTGCACATGGTTCTGAAATCAACTCAGAATTTTTTAGTTAGATATACAATTTTCTCTAAAATTTGATTCACCAGTAGGGATCAGGTAATTATTATTATTATTATTAATGCTAAATAACTGAATGAAAAAAAGATCAGCAATATTTGAAACACTACACCGGTAGTCTGGTATCAAGATTGTCCACCCACAGTTCACCTTCAGATATATTAGATATATAAGATGTAACAACTGACTCACAGTGCTTCAGAAGTACTCCTACACCAGAAGACGATACACACTGTCACCTGTCTAGGAGTGCCTTACCCCATGCTTCTATTAATATACTAGTACCTTGGCAAAAGGACATTATCTGGTTACTAATTACCTGCTTGACAAGTGCAATTAAGGGGACATTACACCCTTAATGAGCAAGATGAGATAATCTCTCTCTCTCTCTTTGTCTCTTACACATACACTCACACACACTGTCATGCATGTACACACACACACATGCACATATACCAAAACATACTGAAGTGACTGTTTAAATTCTCTGAAGTCCCAAAGTTCTATCACTCCTGTCTACTGGTCTCTGTGTTGCCCTATGAAGTAACCCAGACACCCATTATGATATATTGTGACTGTCACCAGTGGTTTATCCTGCCCTGCTGTGTGACTCAGTCCACAATATATATGATACAACTCAACAAGAGAACTGCAGTGTGGGTCTCCATCAACCACTAATAGACCATCAGGGTGTACTATAATGTGGGAAATTTGCTTCAAAATCTATCCTTATATTTTATATTAGACAACCATGATATTTATCTGTTTATGATACTAAAACACTCCATCATTTGTGGCTAATTTTTGTTCACCCTCCAAATAAAAGAAAAATTATGTTTACAGAATCACATGCACCCATCTGCTTTTATCTTCCTTATGCTTGCCAGGAACACAGGCACACATGTAGGTGACGTGTGCAAACACAACACACGCAGACGTGAACAATAACTCACATAACACCACACAACTGAAAAACATATTTACTGTTACAAAGCAATGTTTTATATGCATGAGAACACTCTTGAAACACATACACTCAAGCAAACACATGCAACTATTATGTACCATTAGTATATATAGACAGACAGCTGGCAGAGGATGCAGGTGCGTGTGTGCTGTGTGTTAACTCATTACCACTGATGTTAAAACAACATTGAACAGCCCACATCATATCCGAGTACATAAGAAACAGTGGAACATCACTAGGTGACACATATGTAGGAACCTTCTAAACGGTCAACTGAATTAAGACTCATCACAGATGATACATTTGAATAAAATAATTATTTAAGTTGTACAAATACGTCGGTAGTAAGTGTGTGTGTGTGTGTGTGTGTGTGTGTGTGTGTGTGCGTGTGTGTATGTATGCATGAACATATGTTTGAATGTGTCTTCATCTATATGCTCAAGGACCTGTTTGTACAGACACACATCAGACATCTGGGAGATTGCATCTCCATGCCTTTGTCTGTACAATACGTCTTTGCATGCTGGAACCAATATATACCAGTTAGCAGCCTAAGAAAATGTCCTCATATTAAACTGATACAGAGTTCTACCTATGCCTGTTTAACTGTCCACACACTTGACCAAACCCTTACCTGTAGTGCATCCGTGGGAAGCTCCACACTGTTAAACCTTTGGAAAAAAGACTCCCTCCTTTTCATAGTCGAAGTCATGATTGTAGATACATATATCTATATACCAGACAGGGAGATCCTAAGTGCTAAGGTATGTTTATAATGAAGGTTATTTTCCTTTTCTTTTTTTTTTCCTCACAGATATGTATCTCGTGTGAGTAAGCAGCTAAGATGTTGTTTGTGTTTTCCTATTAACCCTGAGAGACAAATGCAGAGGAGGAGCTTAAGCTGTTCTTCCTTCCTTCTAGTACCCAGTGTGTCAAATGTTCATGACTGAGTACCATTTGTTACTCCAAACGTAATCTGTTTTCTCTTCAACTTGATCCACTTGAAATGGGTTTTTAATAGCTCTTACAATACCAGACAAATAAATAATAATAATGCAGGTCTTTGTATTGTTTTTGCTTTTGACAAAGAGAGAAAATTCTCTAGCTGTTTCAATTTTCTTCTTGAAAGAAGCGAATAGGATTCAAAATTACACCCAATTATGCACAAATCAGAAAGTAAAAAATCCCTCAGCATGTGAAAAGAGCTCTAAGAAGCTGCTAAGTTATCTCAGTTGGAAGTCATCCTGAATGAGGTGAAACATACTACACTGTACAACATCATAAAAACCCTTATTCCACTTTGCTTCATAAAGCGCTGTACCTCTCTTACATTCAAATAGCAAGGGTGGTGATGTAAGAAGAGAAGGGCTAGTTTTCATTCACTAAAATGAGTCTTTAATGATATAAATCCTCACTCAGGCAAACCTAGTTCATCTATACTGCATGGCAGGCATCTGGAGACCCATATATCATAGTTATCTTTGATATGAACCAGAAGTTCATAAGGATGTACTAGTCCTGATGTCCTCCGGGAGTGGTATATATTCCTCTGGCAGATTGATTTCCTTTCTAATAAAAAAAAACGATCATCTGAGACATATACTAATATTTATTCCTTATGCAAATAAGTAGAAAAATGAATGAAAAGAGACATTTTTTGCTATGTTTGATAATTAGGTCATTGACATAGTGGCGGTAGGGAGTCACCCAGACGACCCGTTATGCATACGTAGATCGCGAACTGCGTTTATGTACGAATGAGGCACAGCTGGAAATGACGTAATTATTAAAGGTGGCTGGAAAATAGCGCCATTGTTCCTTGTTCATAGAGATGCAGTTTTCCAAGTATCTTTCTGAAGACATGAAATATTCAACTCCAGTCCTTTATTATTGGCTATTTCTGAGAGCCCTTGCCATCATAAAACAGTGAAGTAAGAAGATTGAAATTTCTGCTCTGTTCCTCGATGAAAACTACACTACAACATTTTGCCACATCAGACATTCACCCCCAGCTTGTGCAAAGTGAAATTTTCTTAATCCTGTCAATTTTTTCTTATCTTCACTTCATCAATTCATGCTGCAAACAATGAAAACTGATATAATTTCCAAGAATTTCCCAAGAGATGACGCAGAATCCAAATAACCTTAGGCTCCAAGTACTCTGCTTTGCTATTTATTCACTATTCACTGATCCTGAGCGACTCCACAGGGATGGCAAATGTTTGCCTCTAAAATTTACGTCTTCTCAGTCTTCTGTGTTAAGAAAAATCTACAAATCCATATCAAAAACTACCAAGCATCCAGTAGCTCTTCATTTCCTTTTCTTCATTTGGAAACAATTTGCATTTTCATACACCCTCCAAATATTCTGTCTCTCTCTCCCTTTCTCTCTACATGTAATATTATTATATTAGCTGCCTCCACATTATTTGGAAGGTGAACTATTTGGCAAGACCTCACTCTAGTACCCTGGTGCTATGTGAACACCTGGCTGACGCTCAATCATAACACACGAGGTATTATCATTAATATAGGCTCTGTAGAAAAAACAAAGATGTTATCATCTCCCTGATAGTTCCTGTGGTCAACGTTTGTGATCCTACATGTAAGTCCACTGCCAGATGTTCTGGAGATTTCAGAAATATGTGTCATTGAAAGTCTGTTAAATCTGTTAACACTGATGGAATAATATTTGTATCGTTTTGAAGTACTTCTCAACAGTCCTATGAGAGGTAATTGCGCAACCTAAAAGCCTGGAAAAACTCCAGTGTCGGAAATGGTTTTTGGTGTTTGTTTCTTAAGAGGAAATGTTCACACTCTTTTCTTGAAGGTTTTTTCCAATAAGTTTGCAATTAAGTTAATAAGTCAAAAGCACATTGTCTAAAAGATTTTTTTTTTCATTCACTTTTGTGACGAAAAAAAAAATATCCACCTGTATTAGCTATCTTCTTGTATGATAAAATATGTTCAATCTGATCCTTGACTTTCTTCTAGATGCAATGATTAATGCTTGAATAAGAAATCATATAAAGCCACAATTATGTAGATCCTTGTTACACTTTCATTTCCGTTACAAGCAAAATATCCCACAGAAGATTAAGTCTTTCAAAAAAAAAAAAAAAAATGTCCCAGCCAACAATTAACAGTCAAAAAATAAAACTTAATCAGCAAACCATTAAAATCCATGCTCTGCGACCAACTTCAGACCAGTTAATGGTCAGTACATGTCCACAAATCTACTGTATTTGACCACTGGTCACAACACCTGTCCTTTCACTATCTGTCCCCTATCTATGTACCTGCTGCAATCTGTCCACTCTATATTCATGGTGCATTAGTATTAGTTCATCTGCAGACAGCTTGTAACTAACGCCCTCTAGTGACAGATCTGCTTCATCAAGACAATCCAACCCAAAACCTTGTATACAGATTTGGGGACCTGTTTCATCAAGTATATGGCAGTCTGTTGGGCACTGGTCATTTAAAAAGTTAATGAAGTTAAGAAATGAATGGATATCATATAATCTTGCCTACTTACAAATTCTAACTATAAGCAACTACTGACTAAAAGACAAATTGTCCTTAATAAAACAGAAAATCATCTTATTAAGTAAATTTAAGATATTCTAGTACATGTAAAACAGATAATTAATACATAAGCAGATACAGATGAAAACCTTTTTTGCAAGTGGAAGTGCTACCAGTGTCAATGACATCTTGTCC
Organism: Lingula anatina; assembly: GCF_001039355.2. Next base: position 67,719 of record NW_019776174.1, on the reverse strand, counting down.
ATTAAATCAGGTAGACTGCCAAAACTTTCACAACCATCTCTGCTGTTCATCTTCAATGGAATAGTACACACCCTAGTTATCGAGTTCAAACTCATTTAAAGAGTACCAAAATAGACATCACATACACTTTTTAAAATGGTCTCTCTTTATCTCACCATAAACTTTAACTGTTTAATTCTGTAACTTTGCAGTATGATTTTCATATCATATTCTGGGTGATGTTTTTATGCAATAAAGAAAATGTTGATTACTAGTAATCTTTCAATTGATAGATAGTGGTAGTGTTCCTTACTAAAATTAGAAGTATTTACTTATTTAAATTATTATTATGCAAGTTTAATGCTTTTATCCTTTTTTTATAAAAAAAAAATGAAATAGAAAGATTTAACGACAGGGGAAAAAACAGCATAGAAAGCAAAAAAATCTTATGTCCAAAATTACACATCAAGAACAGTGCCATATAAAACCAATTTTCAAAAATCTGAAGGAACTGATCTAGATATTATATCAAAGGGCATGTCACTGCCAGTATTAATCCTAGCTAATAAACACACCAAAAACCTTTTCATTAATCAAATCTCAAATCCCCAGATATTTGAGATGGTGTGTGTGATCACTTCAGCAACCATCGAATTGGAAAATAATTATGTCAATAATTGTCTCCAAACAGGTAATTCTTTCTCACCTCAAACACCCGTTTTCCTAGTTAAGTTGATATTGAAAAGAAGTTGGAATTCTCAGAGAAATAGCACATGTCAGAGTACATGCAAACACCAGTGCTGGTAATAAAAAGAAGTCGGATTACAAAGAAGATTGTAATAAGAATATATAATATAATTAAATAAACTATATCAAGATATGTTTCTGTGATTAATGTACTAAACTCGATGAAAATTGAGAAATATTCCACAAACATGGACTCAGACACTTCATTTTCCATTCAAAATGAAAACATGTCAGTCAAGAAAAGTGGAGCGGAAATGCATTAATGCATGCATAACTCCTTTATGCCTTGGATGAATATATAATTAATGTTTGGGCTTTTGCACCAAAATATTCTGTTAATTGTTTTTTTTTTTTTTTTGAAAAAAAAAAAAGAGTCAGCTTTTTCCTCAATAAAAAGATAAAGTGGTGGAAAGAAAAGTGATAGGGCTCATACACTTTATTGTACTTAAAAGTTCATTTTTACCTTGGAAGATTATTATTTTTTTAAAGATGAAAGGAAAAAAAAAAACAAGGCGCAGTTTTTTCCTTAATAAAAAGAAAAAGTGGTGGCAAGTTTATCTTTCCTCTCCTTACTGCATTATTGTATGAATGATAGATGGAATGTCAAAGACGTTCACTCCAACATACTTCTGAGCCAAAATGATAATTAATTCATAAATCATGTAGAATTTGAGGTAGACTTAAGCATTTTCCAAGACAACAAATTAAAGGTTCCCATTCAAGGCCTGATGAAATATCGGTAACTTATTAATGAATAGGTATTTATAGTTCTGTCAGTCTTGTAAGTCCCTGGGCAGCTTAAGCTATTTGCTTGAAACTATGCAAATTGTTTAACTTCATTTTGGACACTGCTTTATAATTCTGGACAAATGCTCGTGGGCCAGCTCAAGCGAAACATTTGCTGTCAACTATATAATCTCCTTTTCTCAACTTTGATAATTATATAAACATTTTTCATTATATTTGTACTTCATTACATATGCATATAAATATTTCAACCCAACATAGTTACTTGAATGTATGCATACATAAATGCTTTCAGAAGTTGCTAAGGATTGACATCAAGTTCTTTCTTTTTTAATTATCAAATGAAACCAAAGATTCATTTAATTTCCCAATATATTTTCAGTTGACAAAACTACAATTTTTTTGCAATAAAACCATTCATAAAAGCTGACCAGATTTTTACCTTTGCTCGTGTGGTATATAACCAAAGCAGTTACAAGCAGTTATAAACAGACAGAAAAAAAGGGGCAGAGATTTGAATTTCAAACTTCATTCCTAAACAAAAGCAATAATTTATCATGAATTATATTAAGATTTTGTACAATTGCCTTTATTCAGAAACTGATACCCTTATTACATGACTTTAAGGTAAACCACCTTTTAACAAACCATAATGTCCCCTTTATTGTTTTTTTTTAAGTTAAGTTAATCCAAATGCAGGTTAAGTGTTGTGAAAGAGGAAGACATACTCATTTCAACCTCATCTAAGTCAAATTAAGAGGGAATTCATTTCAACCTCATCTAAGTCAAATTAAGAGGGAATTCGGAACAAGTTGATCTGTGGACTAACAGATCCCTGGATCAAATATGGCCGACCCACATAAAAGCAGAGCCTACTAATCCGCTGCTGATCTCTACGCCTCTGCACATGCCGTGAAATGGATTAAATCATGATAACATAAATCAGTAATCCCTTAAGTTCAGGGTGTCTATATTGGCTCACTTCCCAATGCAGTTACAGTTCTACATAGATCAATCCAACTCTGTGGGGATTCTCGCTGAATGCAATCAGATTAACAGATTAACACACCGTCTCTTGGCATTTTTTTTTCTTACAAGTAGAATACAGGAAAGCTGGTGATTATACAAGTACGTTGCAAACAAGAGGAAGTGTGTCATTCAGTAAAACTGATTACACTCAGCAAGAGTCCCCGCAGTGTTGGAGCGATCTATGTAGACAAATGGTGTCTACGGGAATAGGATCTATATCTGCTACTCAACAAGACATCCATCACAGTCTCCATTTAGCAAGGATTGCTTTGGTTCTGAACTGTAAAATAATACTACACCGCCCACTCTGCTAAAACTATGTGTAGGCATGCATACAAAGACTTTGAAGTTCATGAAGAATCCGATCTTTGATGCAATTGCCCAGTCTTAGGTTTCCTAGCCCCAACTTACCCCATTGTATTGTAATAATAGTAATTAAGGTACTTACATTGATACAAAATTCCATTTAACCTGTGCCATGATGATTCTAAGATAAACGTGGCATGATATTTTTTGTTAGCACAGTTCTTTACAAGAAGCCATTACCTCTTTCTCTACCTCTCTCTCTCTTGCCCATACTATACTAGACCCAAATCCATCTCGCTCTCGCTTTCTCTCTCTCACACACACACACACACACACACACACACACTATGGGGAGGCTCACCTGTACATATGTGAACACGCTGCTGTTGGCTCCAGGTGAACTGGTCAGGTTGTTGTCAAGACTGGACTGGGAACTGGCCAGAGCCTTGTGGAGGCTGGCCAAACTCTTGGAAGATGACCGCCGTAAGGTCAATTTGTTCTTTAATCTCATAGTCATGTTGATGTAGTGTTTTTTTATGTCAAATCACTGTTGTAACAGCAGTAATCATACCAACAAGTATCTGAAGCTTTAGATTTCTAAAAGTACCTGCCCAATAATGCCAATACTGCTTTGTGTCACTTTCTCTATCTCAATCATATCATATCATAAAAACACCGATAAAAAGAATCCTCGACTAAATAGTATCCTTTGGAGTGTGAACTGAAGTTACAAATAATTATCCTATGAGGTATACTAGTATTTTACTTTCAGACATCAAAATGGCACCATTTTTCAAAGTCCTTCACTGAAAATAAAACAAGGTAATACGTCTCCTTTTTAAAAGAGTCTGCTATATAGCAACCTTCACTGTCGAGTGCAATCCACTATGCCCCTTATGTAGTCCTCTCTAGAGCCTTGACATCCTTCCAAAGAATGAATGAAAAATTCCACTACATGAATATACAGAATTTGTAAAGATTCCTCTTCATCTTTATATGCTTAGAATAAATGCTTTCATCTCTCTCTGCGTGTAATAATTGGTGCTAAGAGCAGAAAGCATTCACAGTGAACCATAAAATTGTCTTTTTATCAAACTGCTATTGTGAAGTGTGATATGTTCCTTTCCTCTGGAAAAGTTCAGTGACGTTCATGAGCAATGTTGTTATTGATGCACTGTTGTGATACTGTTAATGCACACAATTAAACAATAGTACTGCATTCAGTAATCTTGCTTCCTCTACTTTGTACTGTTTCTGTTGTTGTAAACCTAAGAACACTGCTGCTGCTGCAATAGTAACTTTCTAATACTGTCACTGTTTTCAGTGTGCATAGCATTCCAATTATGATGGAGCTGTTCTATAATGTCACTGTTTGTCCAATATTGCCAAAAAGTTCTTATTTTTCTCACCTATGATTTGTTCCCGGCACTCTTTTCGCTATGAAAAAACACAAACAAAACAGTAACTGCTGACGATATTTGGATCAGCAAGCTCCATCTGAGCATATAAAATCCAATGTTTAGGTCACTTATGCCACATGAGATATCATGCACACATCAGTGATACTGTTTACATTAACAATGGCTCCTTGAGTTCTGGCCTGCCTGCTTACAATTGTTAATTCATCCCTTATAGAAATGATTGCAACTTTGAGTGTCACTTAATTCAGTCTCCCAGCGCCTTAATAAGTCTATTAGCACCCCACAGGTGTGACGCTGGCTAAGGTAATGGACACCCTTTTAATGCTGACCAATGAGAAACAGTATATAGATTGTCATTGTACAGCACCTACATGTAGGCAAGTGGCCTTTAGTTCATCTTATGCAGTTCCAAATGGAAGAAAGGTCTCCTGATGCTGGCAGTTTAAAGATTTAAGACTATGAATCACACGAAGCAGGCTTGACACGCTGATAAAGCAAATTTATACAATGGTAATGAAACTGCCCACGATTCTACGACCTCGAGTAAAAAAGTTGCCTTAAAAGTTTTTAACTGTATTTTCAGTAATTTCTATGAGCAGCAGGTAGAGATGTGCTCGTGGCCTGCACAAAATTTCCACTGCCAAAGCAAATAGGTATAAGTATCCTTGGTAACCAGACTACTAATAATTCTTCACATACTGTATTTCTCGGTGTTGTATTCTACTGTATTGACTTCTTCCTTGCATCGGTCTTTGACACAGAAAGTGACAAAGAGGAAGATTGATTTCACTGTCTACAATTGTCCCAATTTGAAATTCATATTTTCCGAATTCCAGACATTTTTTCAGTGTAACAGTATTGAATTTCCATTAGCTTAAGTGCCAGTTCATTACAGGCTCAAATAAAGAACATGCAAAATTTGCATCTCATCAATGAATGAAGCTCCTGGTGGTATGCTAGTAACACTCTCCTCTGTTTACTCCAGAGTTCTAACACACACCCAGAAAAAAGACCGAAACTCCAGTTAATATGTCTCCTTCCTACAAAGAAAATACTTGTTGTCACAATTTAACAAAGGGACTCCACACTTGGACAAAATTCCCCAAGATTTCACACAAACCTAATTCTTCCTCGTAACTCTATTTCTCCAGATATTTTTTAAAAAACTGACAGAATGACAAAGACACATGCAGAGGACCCCATATCTCAGGCAACAACAATTCAACTATTGTGCCTGCATTAATGAATTGTTCCACTTATATCAAAACTAATGTCATCTAATCACGCATTGTGCCTCAACCCCCAACAATACCAGCATGCATGCAAATCAATAGACATCTTGTTAAGTGACATCTTCCCTTTACAAGTGTCACTGCAGAGCTGCATGGTAATTGAGTGAAATAAAAGGTAACCCCGCCTTCTGACACAAAACTGCAGGTGTAAAAAGTAATAGTGTGAAAGTGGGCACTTCTGGTATCTCAGCTCCAAATCTGAGATTCTGAGATAAGCAGGGTCATGTAAGATATTCACCCAAGCTACACCCCAACAAAACTCTGATTAGTTTGTCACTGGCATTCGGTTATTACATCTTCTGCCACTCGCAGCTATAAATTAGAAATATTCTACTATGACACCAACTTTTTAACAAAATTGGCAACTTTGGATGATTTGCTCTTTTCCTGTATCAGAACCCTGTATCTCCTCTGATTTCATGATAAACTAGTATGCAAATCAACAACTTTTACATTATGACCTTGGGAAAAAAACAAACAGACTTTTGTTGTTTTTTTTCCCCAATTTAAAAATGAGCCTGTCTTATGATATAACCTAGCACTAGACTCACTGGGAGTATGGCATGCAACTAGCATTGTTTAGACAAGGGCAACTTAAGACTGTCGATTAAGTCCACTCGTGTCACCATACAAAGCAGGCACCTATTATATAGGCTCCAAGACTTATGAAGCACTGTGACTTTCCTTGTGCAGAAGAATGGATTTCAAATAGGCACCACTGCCCCTCAGACACTAAAACTGACATGCCTGGTCATAAATTATACCTACATGAACTTCCAATTTATCCTTGTCCTCTTGAAAACAGACTTATTTTCTCCATGAGATCTCCATGTGATCATCATGTATTTTTTTCTGTGTCTTGGTCTTTTACCTTTAAGATTTTCCTTAATTCTACATATCAAATTGTTGTACACATTGTACCTCCTGGTACTTGTGGCCACCAAGTATCATCCCTTTTTCAAAAATCCATGACGTCTTGTAATGCAACCTTTATTTCTTAATCAGAAATATCTGTCACTGCACTTGCGAGTCATGCCCTGTCATTCTTCCTATTAACATACAGCAGCCTCTATTCTTAAGGAATCTTTTGTCCGTTTTCACAAAAACATACCTTGATTTCAGAATCACTTAACTTTTAACAACTCAAGAAAATTGCAGTCTTACTGGAGAAAACTCCCTGAGAAAACAATTGTTTTGCATTCGCAATGAAAATTATCATACCATCCTTAAGATTAAAAAAAAATTGTTTAATGTCCTTTGAAATGTTTGGTACCAAACAGTAACACTGATGTTGTCTCCATGTTATCGCTAATCAATCTCCCTTCATAATCATTCCACATGAAACCAAGTCTCCTTCAAATACGTTTCCCTAAAATTGTAGGACCTCCTCTGCTCTTAGCCATTTTCCATCTCTCAGACTGCCTGCGTGGTCTTAGACTTGGTGTCCTGAATAAATGTATGTCACAGTAAAATTCCAGTCAAACCAACTGAACTGGTTCTGAATGGTATTGCTCCTAATATATATATGTGTGCCAGTATGAACTCTAGACCCACATTACTTGCACAATGTACAATAAGCCTGCGTTCACACTGCACAAGCACAACTTACACTTGAATGAACTAAACAACATCATTTACAGTAAATAGCCTACTGCAAAGAGGTCGCCTGAAGCAGGTTGAATTTCAACTCAAGTACATCAGATTTACTTATAACGGCCTGGTTACTAATAATAGAAAATACATATTTCAGACTGAACCGATCTACGGCACTGGTGTTCCTGTGTGACCACGTCCAGAATGCAGAACTGGAGCGCCAGCTGTAACAGGTGTTCTTCTTGTTATTGCAGAGGTTTAGCTGCTAGACAACAGCATTGTTCTTGTTTTCTCTTTTAAATCATTCTTTTCTGTTTCCAGATTTTACATCGGTTGACTTGATTATTCTTCAATTTTCTCTTTAGCTATCCCAGTAAAACACGCAATTACTAATGCTCTCTCTCTCTTTGGCAGTTTAATCCATCCATGGCATAAAAAAAAAAAACCATGACGACTTCAAGTGATGTCACAAACTAACCAACTGTGAAACTTCTCAGCATTAAAAATTTTCAGTTCCAAAGATTACCTTCAAAACCAACAGAGAGACCCTAAAATATGTCACCAAACAAAAACTGCTGCTACTTGTCCTTGGCAGTACAAATCGATTAATAAGCTGGCAAATAAAATGTTTGCCAAGTGCAGAAAAAAGACCAAGTAAAAAAGTGTCAATATCTACTTTACTCCTTTAATTTTTCACTGCTTTCATGTTTAAGTCAGTTTTTTATGTAAATATAAAAAAAAACATAGATTCAACATAAATACGACTTGAGAAAAAGTAAATTTGAGAAAAAAAATTCTACTGTTTCCATGGAGTGATTTACAAAGTGCATGTTTTGTAATCCTGTTCTGGTGCCCTTCAAGCCCTTCAATTGTTTCAGAATCCTAATAATAAATTTAAAATTAGGCCTGTTCTTGCCTTTTCTTATACTCTGTTCATCTCAAAGTTACTCAAGTTACTAATAAACTTTTGTCTGGACCAAGAAGAAAATCTGTCAAATTAGTGCCTGCGATTTCATTCCTACATTCTTACACCTTCTGAAGCAGATTAAATAAACTATTAAAGCCGAGGTTCATCAAGAAAAAGTCATTTGAATCTTAAACGGGCATATATCCTATATGATTACTGTGGTATTTCCCATTCCCTTTCAGTATTTCCATTAAATTGATTAAACCGTTACTTTTTATGCTGCGTATGCGTGTCATTTTCCCCCCCTTAGGTTATATAAACTGGAAACTGCTTCTTTGAATTCTGCCTAACTGCATGTGACACGCTGCTGTATGTCACATTAAGACTGCACTTTGATGGAGAAACATACATTTTTGTAAACAAAATAATTTCCTACATAACAGTGATCAGTAAGTCAGTTAAAAGATGGCAGAATCACTTCATAAAAATATTATCATTTTACTTTATAAATTTTTTCTTCTTCTTTTGTGGTTTATAAATAAAGTAATTAAATTAACTTTTTTTCACTTTTTAAAATTTATTTTGAGTATTAATACATTTCAAATGGGAAAGGTGCTCTGCTTTCTTCTATGAAGCAGATTTCACACCAACTTACTAGTAAACCAAAACCACTTACAATCAACATGAATATGAATGTCTACAGCACAACAAGCTTCTTTGCAATGTGGCCCTCTGCACAAGTCCCCACTTTGCCTCATACATGGAAACCCAATGCAAAATATTTTGGTCACAAAAACCTTTTTATGTTTGAAACTCTGAAACAGTTTCAGTCAGAAAAAATAAACATTTTTTCAGTGCTGTTTTTTTTTAACCTGATTACAGAACCAAGACTGCAATACTGTAGAAACTGAATAACCTGTTGTGAACACAATGCAACTACTAGTATTGTAAACAATTCTTAAAACGACATCAGCAAAGACAAAAGCAATTAACTGTCACAGTAAATGATTTAATCTGCATGAGAAAATCATGCCCATCAAACATGATAATAAAAGACTGGAAAAAAACTAGGAATACTGTTACAAAAAAAGACCAACTTAATGCTATAAATTTCAGTCAACAAACGTGCTTATAATATGGGCAACAGAACAACAAGATGACTGGACAAAAAAAGCATGGAGGAGCTGAGCTAAAGCAACCAGACAGTGTTAGAAATTAAGGCTGGACCGTCTGCCCGGAGCTGACAACTTTCAGAACGGGCTGATAAGTTTTCCCACCTGGCAGATATTCAGTCCAGCTACTTTTCAAGATGGCTTGACTTTCTGTCCAGCAACTAATTTTCCTAAGAGGCAAACACTGCAACCAGATGTTGAATTCGAGCTCTTTCCCATAGACAACATAGGTTGATCAATCCAATTCCATGGGGACTCTTGCTGAATGCAATCAGTTTTACATATTAACATACCTCCTGGCGTTGGGTATAATACAGAAAAGCTGGTGATTATACAAGTATGTTGAATCAGAGGAGACGTGTCATTTAGTTAAGCTGATTGCACTCAGTGAGAGTCTCTGCAGAGTTGGATCGATCTACTTAGATCGATGGTGTCTATGGGAATGCGCCCTCACTATCCTCCCTATCAGCCAAAATCTCTCTAATGATAAGGCACCTTGAACAAAAACTTTCATAACCTTCAGGCCCAGACGAGATGCCAAGATAAACTGCTATCAGAAACTAGGAGCCTTCTATCTCAAACCCAGGTTTGCCCTTGAGAACTGAATCACCCTATGTCTGAATGTTAAGGGTAAACAGCATGCATGGTCTGTCATATTTGTTAGGCCACACTTTTTTATTTTTATGGATGACATCCTGCGCGCGCACCGATTTTCGTCTGTTCTCAAAAAAAAAAAAAAAAAAAAAAAAAAAATCCCCCCCTTTCCCCCCCCCCCTCCCCAGGAAGTTGGTTGTCGGAAACATCGTTATTGAATTTGCCGGAAAATGTAATCAGCAATCCTCGGCTAATTCCGCAAGCTCTATACTGTCATTGTCCACTGCGGAGACATCCGAGTAGTTCAGAGTGCGGAAAATGAGCATGCATATTATCACCATGTGGAAAGATGGCCGCTTTGCCGTCAAATTCATCTCTAGCATTAATTTCAAAATACACGACAATAAAAGTCATAAAGAGAACGGGGGTCGTCGTTTTGGATTGGTTTTCCATTGATATTGGACATGGAGATATCAACCTTTTACAATTATACGAAAGGCTGGCCGCGGCCAGCGATCATCGCCCGGAAAATTTCAGTGACATTCTGTCTAAAGCAGCACATAAGCCCCCTACCAGGTTTTTTTGGTAGCCAAAAAAGGGTAGACAAGAGCGTCGGGGTATTTGGTGGACCGAAGGTTGGACAGGCCATCCGATAGTTGGCTTCTACGTGTGAGTCAAAGTAGACAAAATGGCATCGACCGANTTTTTTATTTTTTTTTGTTTTTAAATTTTTTTTTTTTTTTTTTTTTTTTTTTGGGGGGGACTGTTTTTTTTTTTTTTTTTTTCGCCCGCGCGCACCGATGTTGGGGTCCCCAGAGCATGTCATCCATAAAAATAAAAAAGTGTGGCCTTATATATGTATCATACACCCTCACACTAAAAACAGCAACATTGTCTTTTCTCAAATAGAAAAAAGGGTACAGTAACCTGTTACTTACATATATTTTCTGTTTTTTTATTTAATTCCAATTATTACCTGACAAAGACTATTTCTTTCATCTACCCTATAAAAAAATTGCAAGCCTACAGAATCAGTTTTCATAATAATATCATCATGTCATGCAATGTAATGGGGATATTATTACACCTGCCCTACTTTACTGAAAAAATTGGAAGTCTACATAAACAAGTTTCCATAACAATGCCACCATGTCATGTAATCTGAAGGTAAAGTTATTACAGGCATATGAAGTCACATTGTTCAAAAATTATTGAAAAAAATTTAAATAATTCTACTGAATTAAGTTTTAGTATTAACCCCACCAGACACAGAGATCACAAGACACCATGAAATGACTGGCCTACATTTTAGATAGCAGTAACTTTCCAATGAAGTTGATAATCCAGTAGAAGACATATAAATAATTATTCCTTTTCAGCGGTGTAGACACATGCAGCCATGCTCCATGTTAATGATCTCCCACAAAGAGGTGAAGTTTGTATTCCAGTGCTCTATAACAATTCTTATAGGCGATGTGGACAACTGAAGTTACAGTACTCTTCCACTAAAACTTGCATACCTATGCTCTATAAGGCTCCTCATTGTGCATCAGCACAGGTGATATTGGTCACACAATGGTTCAATGGACTTAGTACAATAACATTCAGAATTTATTGACCATCTTTCACAATAGACACAGGCAGAGAGAAAACAGGGAGGCCATGCGACTTCTGCACCTGACTGACCTTGTGCTGATGGATTCAGATTTCAAAATCAAGTATTCGTAGGAGATTCGGACACTCCCCTTTTTTTAATGACTTTTTAAGTCTAAATATTCAAAGGAAATGAATGCACCAATGAAAATCCATAATGATATCCGTGCAAACTATAATCAACAGATGTTTTCCTATTATAAATACCAACCCTTTAACAGGTAGAAAATAAAAATGCACACAATTGACTATTATGCAAAACTCCATCAAAACAGGTTTAATTTCGACCTCCTCTTACTTCAAACATCACGAAAACCATTAATAAAGGAGGAAAAAAAGTTGAATGGATCTTATCTATTGTTAGTATATTAAATGTATCCTTTTCAAATGAACGTGAAAGAATCTGTTGCCCAATGTTATCAAGGTATTACGTTCTATTACACTGGATTCCTTTATTTGTTTAAAATCAAAATCGCATTGTATGCTGAAGAAACTATACATGCAGTATTACTTTAACCAGTTCCAGTGTGAATTTGTTTAATAAATAAACTTAAAGTAACGATAATTATGGATTATAAGAAAATTAGAAAGTATTTTTATCATTCACAATGTCGAAAATAAATAAATAAATCCATAGTGTGACGGCATTAATTTATGTGTGGCTGATAGAGTAAAATCAGCCCAGACTGAGGTATTCTCCACTGAGTCCAGTTAAGAGTACATAATCAATGAGGCAGGTTTAGTCTATGAATATGATATTAAGCATGTGGATATAAATACAGGACATGTGAACTTCCCAAACATAAATCAAAATCAATAGAGAATGTATCCAGTGTCGTGTGTGTGTGTGTGTGTGTGTGTGTGTGTGTGTGTGTGTGTGTGTGTGTGTGTGTGTGTGTGTGTGTGTGTGTGTGTGTGTGTGAGCATGCACTGCAGTATATTCATGAATAAATATGTTTATTTGTGTTTGGTTATACAACTCATACTAGTATTTTTGTATCTTAAGCAATGCCCCTGACCCTTCCACTGGAACCATAACACCCTCCTGTAAGTAACCATATCTCACATAGCCCAACTATTGATCCTAACAAAATAATAGACCTTACCATTACCATTGCGTTACAGGTGACACAACACAATCACAACTTGGTTGAGACAAGTGCACTCAACCTGAACAAAAACAACCATTATATCCCATTCTGCACACCAGACATGTACATAATAAGAGCTCCACCCGGAATATACTTACTGTAACTTACATAATGACATCACCTGTTTGTAATTAAGTCCATCCTTTTGTAAAGCAAGCAAATAATGATTGAAATTATTCTAGCTATAATGCAACAGCTTCTGAATAATTCATGTTGAAAACATATTTAAAAAGAAAGGCAAAGTCTTATCTTATAGAGAGATTTATTGTATCAAACTCTGAAGTAAAAAAAAATGATAATCAACTGTATCTGAAATAAATGTCATAGATTTTTCATTTTCGCATTTTCCACAAAATGCAAAAAAATCCACTGAACTTTTTCATTCATCTATCCATCCATCCTTCATTTTTTCATTTCTTTCTCAACCATATTCCTTTTTTTATTCATTATCAATATCATCTACATTCTTGCTGTGCTGTAATGCAGACACCTTCACCAAAAGCCTATATCAAAAGCCATGACACCCTTCAGGCAAGTGACAAAAATATCAGGTTTATTGATCATTAGGACTACAATGGGTTCTGTGTATCTACTGGCCCAAAGTAGAAACAGTGCCCAATAAATTTCAATACCGGACTAGTAACAATTTTACTTTCAATTGGCTTGGGGTACAAATTTTTCACAGGCTGCTTCATGAAACTTAACTTGGTATTACCTGAAGAGCATACATGTATTATGCATAATGGATAATGTCTATTTGGTAAGGTTTTATTGCACAATGGTATCTCAGAACTGCCATGTTGCTATATAACATAGACAGCTGTATGAAATTGGTATGAAATTTAAAGAAAGGAAAAGTAAATTTGGTAGAATGTGTGTTTGGGCTTGTGTCTGAGACTGTGCCGAGGGGGGTGGGGGGGGGGGGGAAGGGGAGGATGACGAGGACTAAAAAATTATTATTTAAAAAACACTAGCTGTGCAGTCATAAATAATTTTCAAAACAATATCATCCTCCAATCTCTCCCCTTTTCAGGCAACAGATTCATTTTAACAGTTATATTCCGTTCTTTTATTCATTTGGACAAAAAGATCATGACTTGTAAAGTTTTACGTCTACAGTACGTACAGTACATCAAAGTACAAACTGAAAAAAAATGAGCAAAAAAATATAGTATTCACAATTAACATCAAACACCTACCCAGAAAGAGTCCTTGAATAACGCCATTGTATTTGTGGTACACTTGTCACTTCAGTTTATTCTTCTCTATGTTTACTTCAAGTCATCTTGTCAAACAATTATGAATTTGAATGGCAACATTAATCCACATCCGATTGCTTTGCACTTGTGGATTCTTTCGTTCTTCATTGGGCAAAATTAAGTCATGACTGCCCCCTCAAAGCTTCTTGTCATGTTAGTAGAAAGCGAGAAAAAATATTAGCATTTGTTTTCCTCGGGAATGATAAGATACGCTATATAAGATAATGCTAAAATAAGGTATGACCATCTACACGAGGTGAGCATCATTGCAGTTTAACACTGACAAATAAAAAATAAATAGAATACTTTATGAAATTTTTGAAAAATATAACCTATGAAGTTTTTTCAGAGAGGAAAGCTTTTTAAACAAAAAGGACCAGCTAAGAGTTTTATGAATACTGTTTTAGGAATGGGATATAAAAATTTCCCTAAAAAGAAAAATAAGAAGAAGACAAAATCGATCTTTGTGGCCGCCAACATGATTGAGCAAAATTTATGTGGGGCGCCATGAGCGATCAGCAAATCACTTTCCAGTAGTTTCACCACTGCGGTCCTGATTCTCACATGTAAATTTATTCTATTTCAAGATGGCGGGCACAAATGGAAAGTGAGTGTTTCTGATATTTATCACAAAGCGGTAAAATTATATGGTAATCATATACCACTCATATTTAATCTATAGATCATGAGCGCTGCCTTCTCTGACGTTAGTCAGTATTACGCTATACTGCTTCTTACAGAACTTAGAACGAGAGGGCGGTTGTGTCAATAAAGCCGAATGCACGTTGTCTACACGCATCACGCGCTTTCTTCTGGAAATTTCTTTGTGCGACGTTTCGTTATTAGTCGTTTTATTTATATTAATTGATTTTCCATGTGGGGTATTTCAAGATCAAAAGTTATGTAAGGCGCAAGCGTAGATAGGTGATTAATTTGCAACGTGATAAACAAAGTAAGAAAATAAGTATTGATCAGGATCAGTAACTACTTGCAGCGTGGCCCCCTCAGTGGGTCTCCCCACCCGAAATTATTTATTTAAAATATCACTGTTTTTTGTTTCAGACTTCACCCAGAGGTCATGTGGGCACAGAGAGATGACAAGTTATTTTTAACAATAAACCTGGCTGATGTACGGAAAAAAGATGCAAAAATAGAGCTCAAAGAAGACAAATTAATTTTTAGGTAATAATATATTTTCCATGAAAGCATACTGTAAATTAATAAGATTTGATATTAAAGTGTAATAATATATATATATATATATATATATATATATATATATATATATATATATATATATATATATATATTAAATTTTATTTATTTATTTATTTTATTTATGTATTTTTTTTGTTTTTGATGATGAAAAAAAAATTCACAAGGCATCATGATTGTTTATGTGATACAAATTTTAATTTTAATTTAAGTGGTAATGGTGGACCAGAGAAACATGACTATGAAGCAGAGATAGAATTTTATGCAGCTGTTAAGCCAGAGGTTGGTGTAATAAATTTCACCTTTGAAAATATAAAGAAATAAATAAAACAATGTAAACAGAAAGAAATGTTTCTTATGTAATATAAAGTTGTATTAAACACCATATAAGTAAACTATGTAGTCAGTTTTCCCTCTTTTTTCAGTAACAAGGGATCTTAATTTTCGAAAGTAATTTTCGGGCTAACACAAGCCCATCTTCATTGTTGTCATGTCATTATTATTATTATTATTATTATTATTATTATTGTTATTTGAATTATTATTTATTTTTTGCTAAAGATAGGAAAATATGAGAAATTTGTGCCGATGAATGAATTATTTAAAGTTTCAGAAAAATTGAATTAAAAAATATAGATTTTGTATTTCATCTTTCGTACATATTATTATACGCATAAATATACTTACTGAATATTTTAGGAATCAAAATATACTGTTCAAGCTAGAAATATCCCAATGGTAATAAAGAAGAAAGAATCTGGTCCATACTGGCCGAGGCTTATTAAAAATAAACAAAAGGTAAATATTACAAGGCACTCACAGATATATGTCTGTGTGTGATTTTTTTTATTGTATTTGGCATAAGCATAAGCTATTTTAAAAGAAAACAGAAAAGTTACATTTTGCATCCTGCCTTTCAAATCTGTATGTCCCTGTATTTCAGGTACACTGGTTAAAAACAGATTTTGCCAAATGGAAAGATGAAGACGACTCTGATATAGATGATAAAGAAGATATGAACTTTGAAGAGGTAAAAACTGATTTATTGTTATGGAAAAGACAGGGATAGGATGTATATTTGTATAAGGTTCCTTCTTTTCACGTCATAGATAAAATTTGAAGAGGAAGAAATCGATTTATTGTTGTGTTCAGTCACCAGATGTTGTCCTTTTAGTGTAGAATTCCATCTTTTTTCGCGTCATAGAAACATTTTGAAGAGGGAAAAAAATTTATCCATGTTTTCAGGTGCAAGACCTCTTCAGACAAATTTTGAGATCATTAAAAAAAAAAAGGTTCAGCATACCATTTCAAATGTGAAAATAGTTTCATTGGATCTTAGTTTTGATAGTCAGAAAGGTTTCATTTAGCATAAATCTAGGATCTAGCATAAATGAAACCTTTCTGAATACCATTTCAGTTTCCTTGCTGAACAGTTGGTTTCACTCTTTTTTGAACATAGAAACATAGGTTGAAAAAAAAGAAGCTTTATAAAACCTGTTTAATAGACCTGGTAACAATCACAGCATTGTCAGTCTAGTTTTAAACAACTCTATGCTGGTTTTAAACAACTCTAAAAGATCTTTTACTGATTTCTGTTTTTTACCAGGGCTGATATTTATATTTATATTATGTTGTTTTCACTTCAGATGATGTCACAGATGGGTGGTTTCAAGGGTGGTTCAGGAATGCAAGACTTGGAGGGCATGGAAGCTTCACCAGAAAATGTAAGTATTGAATGAAAATTATAAACTGGAGCTTCTTTTGCTTATTTTTGTTAAATGGGGAATTAGCCAAAATTCCAATTTTAGCTTTCTATATCTTTTACATAAAAATTATTTCTCTGCCTGGCTCTTTACGTAAAAAATAGAATAAGAGTATTGTGTATTATCTGTATAAATTTCATTTCACATGCTCTCAGGTTTTTAACAGAAATTGTTGTCAGTCACTTTGTTCATATTTGAACTGCGTGATTTTATATTGAAATTTAAAAGAAAAAAATCCAAAATCTTTTTTCTTTGTTTTTTCAGGAAGAGGAAGATAGTGATGATGAAGAGTTACCAGATTTAGAGTAGACTTTTTTATAGGCTATCAAGGTTTTCATCTTGAAAATAATGACCTCTTCCTGTAACCATGAAGATTGTTGGTGGCTGGAACATCTAGAGCCACATAATAATCCAAGTTTAAGAGAAATAAATGAGACATTATGGAATCAGGGCAATTTTTTTTTCATACTTTGAAGTCAATATTTTTAAATTTTTGGATAAAATAACCAGAGGCCAATTGAATTTTAGGAAAGGGTTTTTTATAACAAGAATGACATATCCAAGCCAGAAATACACTTTTTTCCCACTGCTTGTGAAAAATCAAACTGCTTTAGGATTGAATGGATTGTATATTAGCAAATTGCAAGATTAGTATGCATAATGTTCAGATCAGGAAGAGAATAGAAAGTCAAAACCAGTGATTTCTATTACCAAGATGTCAAGTTGTTGTCAGGAAGGCTGGATTACAGTGCAAAGTGGATCTACCAGGCAGGAGTGGAACTGTTTTATTTTTTAGCTTTAATATCTCCCATGTATAAAGTCAAGTTATGTATGTAGCCATACATCTCCCTTGTGACATCCACTCTTCTATGTATGCATTTGGACTCCTCATTTTTACTCCCAATTGAGTAAGCTAATCAGATAACTGGTTATTGTTAAACAGGCCTTTTATGTCACAAAGGCATTAAATGTTTGAGTTTCATACAAAGCACAAAGTAGCCAATAGGTAGTTCTTTTTCTTAACTTCATTGTTGAAGTCCTGTAAGTGGATGAAGTTTATTCATCATTTTCTTGCCACTTGGTGTGAGTCAAGCAAGTGACTCTACAAATGTAGCATCATATAAGCCCCAAAGACATCAAATGTAACAGAATATGCCAACATTTAGACTGGGTTCCCATCCCTAGTTCAGTCTAACAGGATCGGTCCTTCTCCACAGGGTCCCTCGCTAAATTACTTTCAGCGCAGGCGGCTTAGATGTCTAGAACGCCCACTAAAGCTGCTAAACGATAGTAATTAAGTTACCCCTTATCAGCCTCAGCAAGCGTGACAGACATCTAAGTCACCCAAGTTAATTGCAATTAAGGAAGAATCCCCTCGGAGATGGTTCACTCTGAAAATAATACAAAAGGGTCTCGGTATGGTCTCTTAGACTGCATTCCCAGACACTTAGATCGATCCATCTGGATCGACCTAACTCCTTGGGAGTTCATGCTAAATTGCTGTCAGCCAAGCGCGCACCATAGTTAATTACCCCCTTACAGCTTTTAGTAGGCGGGACAGACGTGTAAGCCTGTTAAGCTGACACCAATCTAGTGAGACTCCCCAGGGGGGATAGATCGATCTAAATATCTATGGGAATGGGGTCTTAAATAAGTATGGTCATTACTGTTAAATATCTGACACCTTATTCCTTTTTTTACATCATTATTTGAGGTCACTCCTACAGAAACACTAGGGTAAAAACTGGACGTGCTTTATAGAACTTTGAGGAATTTTTTTTCTTTTTTGTAATATTTAACAAAATATTCTGGAGAAGACTAATAATTAATTTTGTTCAAATTGGGTGAGAAATTACAGTAATTGCCAATCAGGTCTTTGGAGAATGTTACATAGATACTGCTCTAATACCATTCCATTTAGGAATTAGAACCTGTACATTATGTATGGGCTAAAGATATCCTTGTATTTCTGTAATGTTAACTTTGGCTCTTGTAATATACGTTCTTTTAGTAAGTAGTTACAGTCAACCTGTCATGGCTAATTGTGAATTCGATCAATTTATACAGTTCTTTCTTGAATGAAAATGATAATAATAAAAAACTTTCCTGTTTTGTATGCTTGGATTTAGTTATATTTTTAAGCTTTGAAGGAGCAATCAAAATCTTGTGCCCTCCTCCTCCTCTGAATTTCAGTTTCCTAGAAACTGGCTAATATGTCAGCATACTTCTGTGGTTTATAGGAAATGAGAAGGCAGAGATATGCTGATAGTAGATGGGGGGGGGGGGGGGTGCAGAGGCCTTCTGAATCCAGGGGGTGCTTTTTCCTGGCATCGTCCTGCACTTTCTGGTAATTATCAACCTGTTTCAACAAGTCTTTAGCTCCAAGATCCTATTCAGATAGACCTGTTGTACTAGTTGGGTTGGTCCAACTCTGGGAGGGGGGGGATTCATGCTAACTGCAATCAGTTTAATTGCCTGACATTCCTCGAGCAGCTAGAAGGTGAATAACCCAAATGCAATTACCCTGATCTACTGGAGGTGGTGGCTTTCAGTTAAGTCAGTTGCACTTAGAAAGAGCCCCCACAGAGTTGGACTGACCCAACTAGTAGAATGTGTTTATCTGAATGCTTCCTAATTTGCAACGCAAACAAGGTTTAGAAACTTTTTTCTTCCATCAGCACACCAACGAGAAACTTGAGCAAGGGTATTAACTTCATGATTTTTCACACATTGGATTCTTCCGTTTGGGATGGGGTGATGAAATTGTGTATCAGAGCTCTAAATGACATGCACTTAGATAGCACCAAATATTTGAACTCCAGTTAAATGGGGGGAAATATTACAAAAGCAATTTGGATATGCTGAATATTTATTTCTTCACAGAAACCAAATATATTTTGACTACAAAGTCTGTCAGTGACCACAGTTACATTATCACGAATAAATAGTTACTTTTAAGCAATTTTATTTCACTGAAGTTAAATATATCAACTCCTGCGAGCCCTTGCTCAGCACTTTGTTATCTATTAAGTAGTGTTATGCAACACTATACTGATTAAATTTTTTTGTGACGTTAAAGAGTTGCTGTCTGAATAATAAATAGTATTCAACTTAGTGGGTGGACTGCAATTATAATAAATAAGATTCCAGTCATCCACAAATAGCCTCATTTCTTCCTTATGAACCATAGTGTTCAAGAATCTATTATCTCCCCTTTCAGTGCCTTTAATTTTAAATGTTCAGCAATTTTCAAGTATCCCTTTTCTCTTTTTACCACTTAAATTCAATTAAATCTTGCCATTTGCTTCAGAAAATTTTACACTGACACAATAAAGTGTCATCATAGAATGTTGATATTGAGAAAAGTTGAAGACACAGATATATCCAAGTCCTAAAAGTGGACTGAAAACATGACAAAAAGATGGAAAAACACCTTTACAACCCAGAAAGAGTTCACTTTTTCATGTAGAGTAATCTCCTGTAACTTTTATTTTTAAGCTTTGAAGGAGCAATAACTAAACGAGACTGAATATATGTTATAGTATAAACCCCATAGGCATTTGCAACATGCCATATAAACCAAATAAGTTCCCATGTTGACTTCCATGTGTCTCAAAACACCCAGTGCTGTAATACCTTGCAAGCATAAAAATGGCCAGAATTCTATGGCTGTAACTTTATGCGGTTGCAATAAGTTAGAGATGATTGATCAGTCAAAATCTGAGAAACATATTGGCAATCAAATTTTGTATGCAGTCTGCTAGTATAATAATACAGTATTGATGAGTAATAAACCCAAGGAGTATTTCTGAAAGATTTGTATTCTTTTTTGTTGTTGTTAGCTTTCTAGAGTTATAATTGGATAATACACTAACATTAAGTGTTACAGTGACATTGGTTTCAAGATGGCAAAATCATCAAACTAGATCTTAGTTTCAATTTGTGTTTGAAAACCATTTCCACAGTTGTCAAAAAGAAGCCATCTTTGTTATCAGGAAACTCTGAATATCAGAGATTAACATTAGAAATAAATAACCACTACAATGCTCCAGTCTTATGTACTTCTTGCACAAGGTTAATACGATATAAACTTATAAATAAACTGTAAGTTAAATATCATAAAAACAAGCTGTACCTTTTTTTTTCCCAAAAAATCCTAAATGTTTCATCATCAGTAATGAGCCAATGAAAGTCATAATTCCATAGCATTTTTATTGAGATCATTACTCTTTTTTGAAAGAGCATACGAGAACCCTAAAAATATACTGGCATCATTACAGTACAGCTGATGATTTTCCTGGTTTTGAAAGCAGCATCCCTGCTGAGCACTAACAATTCACTTGCTAGGGTTAAAACCATAATTTTAATTGTCTTCAAACATAGATAATATAGCAGAACATGCAAGCAATAGGGCTTAAAATATAGTCTGCAGTTTTAGCTTAATTTAGCGTAATTTTTAGTCAGTTAGTAAGATAACATTTTTTGGGGCCAAAAATTCTCTTTATAATACAAACAAACCATATGACAAAGAAAGCTTTAATTTTCGGCCATGTTATGTGAATAAAGATAAAATATCACTGCAATGTTTAGAAAAAAATGTAAAATATATTTTACAGAGTGTGCATCAACACAATCCAAACATGCTTTTAGTTATGATTTGTGACCCGGGAGAGGAAAACCCAGAAAAATTACCAGCTGTAAAGAATTGTTTCAATTAAACATCACATATTAAATATTCATCCTCCAAGGCATAAGATTAAGCAATAAATCCCTTCAAGTCCTCTTCGCATTTTCTTTTGCAACTTTTTTCGCTAGATATTCCTTGTATGAGAATATATCTCCTTCCCACTTGGTGACAGTCTCTTTTTCACAAACCCAAATCTCTTCCGCAACCTAGAATACATACAACATGTATCAGTGTGACATTCAACTCCCACTGAATGAGATAAAGACAACACAGCAAATAACTGTTCCTCTGTTACTTGGCCTTCCCTTATCTTCAATTTCAACATCTTCACTACTTTAAAACTTAATTTTCAAAAGCCCATGGACACTACTGTAAAGAGTTCGTAAATGCTCTCCTATTACTTTTTTTTTTCCGATACTCATTCCAAATTTTACTCATTTTATGAAATTGTGAATACCAGTGGAAGTGAAAATGATATTAAAAAGGTCATACCTGAGAAATAAGCCTGAAGTCGTGGCTGACTAGCACCATGCCTCCAGAGAAGTCATTAATAGCATCTGCGAGGGCGTCAATGGTCTCGATATCCAGGTGGTTGGTAGGTTCGTCCATGAGAAGCAGGTGAGGCGCCTGCCATGCCAACCATGCAAACACCACCCGCCTCTTCTGTCCATCTGAGAGGTTCCTCATGGGGCAGACCTGTGAGAGAAATGGTCGAAATAAGTCTCTGTAGAGAAATTGTAGGAGTCGGAATATTATTTGATTTAGTGGGTTTAAGAGTTGTGTACCGAGTAAGGAAAAAAAATTATAAACTTCTGTCATTTATCTATTTTTTATTTTTATTTTGGAAATACCCAAACTTTGGACAGCACACAATTGTTTATGTATTGCTCAAGGATGAGACAGCCATTTGGTGGGAAAGTCTGAAGATATGGTGTGGGGTCCATGGGGGGGCCTGCATGGATTTCAAAAACGAAATTTTTGGCTTCCAAAAAGTCACAAATCTGTTGTCAGTTGGAATAATCTCATCAATGATTGGTAAACTTGCAACAGATTGATAGTGGAAACTGCAAAATGGTAATGAGCAAAACTATGACAGAGAGTAAGAGATAATCATCACCAAAAGCTGAACCATATGTCTTTCTCACTAACCTGTTGTTGTCCAGTTAGCCCATATCGTCCAATGATCTTCCTCATCTCTTCTACATCTTTGATATCTGGATAACACTTCATCATCCACTTCAATGCAGACATGGTAAGGTCGAGTTGTTCGTGTAAATGCTGAAGCAAAAAGTCATTTTTGATTTAATCTAATACACAAAACAATTTTAAGGGGAGGGAGAAAAGTGACAAACTCAAACATAAAACTATTACAGTTACTACAATAATTTTTAGAATCTCATATTAAACCAAGTGTTCTGTTATGTAGTTTGTTACAAATAAAGCAAATTTGCTGGTAAACTCCTGAAGTCAGCAACATAAAATCGCTTCGAAGTTTCGATCATGGAGTCATGTTAATCAACCGGTGATAACCACCAGGACTGACCATGACCCTAAACCTCGGCCTTTTTTGTCATCATTCTTCAGTCACCATGTCCATATTACATACAATACAGCATGCTACATGCCCCATGTGCTACCAGTAAATTCTGCATGCACTTACCTGGTGATATCTTCCTATCTTAAGATGAGAATGCCTTCGTATAATACCATCTGTTGGGAAAAGCTAGGAGAAGAGAAATTTTTAAACAGTTAGAATAATATCATCACAGTGACTGCTCTTTTTTTTTTTTTTTTTCAAAAAAATGCCTCTAAATCTCAAGGTCTGAAGTCAGATTTGGTTAAGATCGCTTCAGGTATAATCATCGTACTGACACTACAACCAGTCCAGTATGGCCAAAGGATGACCGTACTGACCAGGGAGTGACCACAGTACTGGACCTCGGCCACACATTGTCATCATTCTTCAGACTATGCCACACAGATATTATTTAATTTTTTTATCGAAATTGAACACACAGTCATGATCTTTTTAACTGAATGAAGTTATCAAGTCAAACCAATTATTGAAAAAAAAATTCATCTATTTTCCATTCAAATGTAATTTTTTTTTTTCATTTTCTATCCAATCATGTTCTGTTCAAACAAATTTGAGAAACAAATTGTATCCCCTTTTATACAGTGTGCCATCAACAACTTTTGTATCATAACTGAGAATCAACCATCAGATGAATAAGCCTTTCTTTAAGATGCATATGCAATGCCATTATAGTCAATGACAGTAATCTTTTACATGCATTGTATTTCAAGAAGAGATTTAAAAATTAAAAACTTCGGTGTAATCTATATCTACTGGTCTCACCTCTCCTGCTATAAGTTTGAGTAGAGTGGATTTCCCGGCTCCGTTGGGTCCCACTAGAGCCAGCCTAGTGTCCAAATCTACGCCAAAGTCTAGGTTTTTGTAGATCCAAGGCTGAATAAGGGAAATAAATCAATAAATTAATACAGGACATGTATTTAGATAATAAATTTGTAACTGTATTACATTTGATCATGGCACTTTCTAAGACTGTCTGCACTCTTGGTCAATGATTAATTTCAGTTTTGAACTTCAGTAAAATAGTAAAAATGTCAGCCTTCATTCTACACATTGTGTAATACAGCGATGAAAATGGATCTTTTGAAAAAATCACAAAATGCACACGCTGCAGATATGAGTAGACTGTCATCTCAAATGACAAAAGATGTGTTGTGTATAAATACCTTGTCATCCTTGTATCTAAAGTTAACATGTTGTACCATGATCACAGGAGGAGGTATGTTACCACATTCTGGGAAATAAAAACTCAGCGTCTGGAAAACAAAGTGATTCATATTACAAAAGACGAAGGGAAACAGCTTAATTAAAATTTCACCTCAAGATTGCCCAAAGAAATTACTTTTCCTCGACTGATCCAACGAAAAATACTTTTCAGGTTTTTACTATCTGTCTGTCTGTACATGAGTGTACATGTGTCAATTAAGAAATGTATATCAGCCAAGCATGTGTGTATGTGTGTGTTCGCCCACGTGTTTTCATACCCTCGTTGACCATTTACTAACACACACACACACACACATTACACCATTTCCTTACCTTGTCCCTGGTAACTTTCTCTGTCAGGCCACCATCAACCATCTTCTTGAGAGTTTTCTCCTTGCTCTGAGCTTGCCTGGCCAACTTGGCACTGCCGTGACCAAACCTGGCTATGTAGTTCTGGGTGGAAAGAAATTATGGCACAGTTAATATCACAGAATGGCACAAAGGACATATGCTGTATATTAACAAAGGACAGGACGTCCTGATAACAAACTGTTTCTTTTTTATCATACCAGAACACTCAAATAGCCATCTTGTACCTTGCAATTTTTCATATCATTTAAAACAAACAAAAAAAAATCGATCAAAATTGAAGACCGAAAATCCTGAAATCTGGTATAATCCTGAAAACTTGAACCAATGAAAATACTGATACCTGCCATCTAAACAGAACAGAGAAATGTTTAAATCAGCAAAATAATGCTCAAGTCTTATCCATTAAATTTTCATTCACTGTTTACCGGTACAAGTCTGAACATGATCTTGTCTTGTCACACACACACATTTACACAAACAGCAAAGACTGAACTGCCCCTACCTTCATATGAGCAATCTGATCCTGCTCCCAACGATACTGCTTCATCTGGTTCTCCTCCAACTCATACCTGGTCTGCATGAAGGAGTCGTAGTTACCCTGGAAACAAAACAAGAACACATAATAACTCTAGATTTTCGGGAAATACCAACACCTGGAGCTGACTTCTTGAAGTCTTGTTCTGCAAATTGGTTTTATTCCATTGCATATAAGACTCTTGACTTATTTCCATAGGCAGTTTTATTGCTGAGCTGCAGTTCTCATAATACATAAAATATATCTATGTGCTCATTTACGAATGTGCTACAGGTAAAAGTCCTCATGATCTATTTCTAATACTGATTTTTTTTATACTGTTTCTGCCTGTAGCAAATAATTTGCAATTTTACTTAATTTCAGAATGAAAGTCTTAAATTGAGGATAGACAAAAACTGTGTGGATAAAAGAAAAACAAAATACAGAGTAAAAATCCTTCTTTGACAACTTACTCCGTAGTATTTTAGCTTCTTCTTCTGCATGTGGATGATATTCGTGCACACATTGTTCAGGAAATCTTGTGAGTGTGAGATCATCACCAGCATCCGAGAATAACTGAAAGACAAGTTATTTTCATCCTATATTAATGTACCCTGGATGGGAGAGGAAGGGAGGGGGGAGCTTACCATTGATCTGGTTTGTCTGGTGATGTCAGGCAGACTATTTACAGTTTGGGTTTTGCACATTTCTGAGCAAGTAATAACAATTCATTTTCTTTTACACAACATTGCATACAAAAAAAAGTGGACCTTTTACAATTATCAAGAAATACAAGCGCAGAAGGCCGACAGCCCTATATGCAGCACGTAAACATCAGGATTTCCCGAAAGTTTGGGGAGACCTTCATTGCCAGGTGTAGCTCTTGTGTACATGTTTAACGTAAAGGGTAAAATTCTGTAGAACTGCATTTATATTCTGGAAATTTGACCTTTCAGGATACAAATCAATTATCTATCTGAGAACTTTTGATAATTTTAATTACTATAAGGCCACTGGAAATTGTTAACCCAGACTGGAAAAACCCTTTAAAAAGTCTTACTTTTTAAGCTCAGATTCCAGCCACACGCAAGCGTCCAAGTCTAAGTGGTTGGTGGGCTCGTCAAGAAGTAGCAAGGCTGGTTTGATGAACAAAGCCCTCGCCAGTGACAGACGCATTCTCCAGCCACCAGAGAAGTTCTTCACCTAAGTGAGAGAATGTTTATATGTTTATGTTTATAAATGTTGATATTAGGAGTATTATCAGAACACAATTATCATTTATATACTTTAAACATCTTACTTCCACCAGTATTCCATTTTTTCCACAGCATCATTTTTAGTTACTCCCAAAAATGTTCTTTCTGACATAAAACCCCATATGCCTTTTTTCAAACTTAGTAATCTTTTCCAGATATTACCAGCAAAATGTTCTTTAAAGGTAATTTAGAAAAAAAAAAATGAAGAGGTACCGCAGTATGTTGCATCCCCTGTGTGAAGCCCAAACCACGCAAAATATTTGCCGCTTTTGCCTCAGCCTTGTTAGCATCCAAGTCATCCAGACGGTCATAAACCTCCATTAGCCTTTCATGAATGAGGTCTGGAAAATAAACAATAAAAGGAACTTAGTCAAGAGAAAAAAGTTTTTAAACAACCATATGTTCAATATTTGTTGTTGCCTATAAAGTTTGAAAAAAAAATAATACACACATTTACGACAAAAAGGTATTTTTCACCATTATTATTCCAGTAAAATATTCAAGCCTAGTTTGTTAAAGTGCAGGAGATCAATTAGTGTGCATTAACAGAGTGGACCAAGAAAAACACACTCTTCCTGTTACTTATTTTGAAGTAAAAAGGTATGCTACTTATTTTGAAATAAAAAAGTAAAGTTTTTTTTCTTTTTTAATTTTGTATCTTTGATGAAACAGATCAGCAGGCTGTGTATAATATAATAAGTCAATTGTAAAAACCAGAATCACTTGAAAAAAAAAAAACAAAACAATTACCATCATCCCCTCGATGGGACAAATCCTCAGCCTCTTTCTCAAGCCGTATCCTTTCCTCGTCAACCTCCATGACTACCTCCAAGGCAGTTTTATCGCTGGGTGGCATTTCTCGCCGTAAATGAAATATATCTATGTGGTCTGGTATAGGAACCTCTCTGTTGCCCAGGACTGATAATAATGTGGACTTTCCTGGAAAGATGAGGGAAATATATACATCAATGATGACATTTTACGGGCACTTAATATCTTTTCTGATGAGAGATGAGAGATAAAGACTCTGAATAAAAGTTAAACTGTAGTTAAATTTGCAAAACCTTCCATTTTAGAAATTGTATGAAACATGTTCAAGATACTGCTTGAAAGTAAACAGTATCAAATGTCCAAAATTATAATAATACTTTATAATAATTCACCCCATAAAATGGCTAACAGTTTGAACAACTTTCGAAACTATATTGTTATACTGTTATCTATGTACCAGTAAGACTTTATTGTCTGCCATCCTTCCTCATCCAAATATTTTCCAACCAAAAATCAAACTGAACTCACCACACCCATTTAGCCCAATCAGCCCATACCGTCGCCCACAGTTGAACTCTGCACTTGTATCAGTGAGTATTTCTGCTCCGTGAAATGTAATGGTCAGCTGATCTAGCTTAATGTCCCTGCTGTCAGGATGTGACGCTAACACACCCGTGCATGCTCGAAATTTGGCAGCAAGGTCAAGGCCATCGAACTCGGCAGCGAGATTGGCATCAACAACATCTGTTGAGGAGAGAATAACTGAGTTTATTTGTCGATAGGATATATCATCAGATATACAAGTCCTTTATATATATAACAAAATATTTTTCAAAACAGCATCTCAGAGGTGATAATTCTGATAAAATGCCATTCTTAAACATAATTTTCAAGTTATAATATAGTATAGTCAGGCTAGACAGGTGAGAAAATAATTTCTAACAATCCTGAACAGTGGTACATATGATCTAAAAACAGGATATTACGCAACTATGAACAGACCATGAAACACAAGAAGAGATTAGGGACTGAAACCAAGAGACTTGAGATGATCTCACCTGTTCCATTCTGTTTAGCCTCTCCACTGGCTTCCCCTGCTCCATTCTGTTTTGGAATTCCATTTTCCTCAACAACATTTTCTTCAGCAACTCCATTTTCTGTCTTTGTAGGCTTTTTCTGTCCTCTCTGCTTTGCTGCCTCTTTCTTCTTTGCGTCACGCTTCTTTTTGGCATCAGAAGGCATGTTTAGTTCTTAATCTGAATCAAAATCAGACGAAAAACAATTAATAATTTGAATAAAATATATCTGGCCTGTATGACAGTCAAACAGTTTCTTTAATTGATAGTATAGAATCTGACAGAGGTACCATATGACAATTCAAAGAAATGTTTAAATTGTACTGCTCAGTCTGATAATTCTTGGTCTATCACATAAATAAGCCTCAGGTCATCTCATGCAGCTGTTAACTATTCTTTAAGAATATAGCAAATATATCATGCCTATCCTTTTCAGTGAATCACTAGACCATATCATCTGTGAAATACAAAAGAGACAACTGGGTGAAATCCCAAATGCTGCTGGTCACTACGTCTACTTTACCTGATACCAAAAACAACAAGTCGAGAAAAGATGTAGTAACTCAGACCTCGTCTATACATCCGGTGATAACCATACAAAAAGAAAACCCACACCGAAAGAGCTCAACAATGCCATTTGCCAACCTCCCAACAATGAACTCTCAAAAACGCACCGGCGTTTCACTTTTTATAATTCTACCTGTCATTCAAATACCACACGTCAATATAATTGTTGTATGTTTAATGTCAACAATCAACAAAATGTAGTCTGATAACTCTTCTGTTATAAAAAAATCGTGTCCGGCTGATAAAATACGTCTCCATACGTCATTCTGAATAGCCATTGAGGTGATTTTACAGGCGAAAACGACCCTAGTTGTCAAGGCTAATTTACCCATTTAGATTACAGTAAATACTAAATACAAAACTAAGTAAAGTTCTAAATATTATAAAGGATTCATAACAAATCTTAAATTATACATCCAGTATGATTTTGAGTAACAAAACGTACCTTCCTTCTCACCTTACTTATTCCGCCAAATGTCTTTACATGTGCTTTGACTATGGCGAATATTGGATGACCACATATGGAAATTTCCGTTGTGGGCGGAATCACCCGATTAGCATCTAGCTGCAGTAAATTTATACGAATGGTACATTGGTAGAAACTAGCACAGCAACTTGTCATTCTTTATCGTTTTGTTTAAAAAGAAAGACTCTAAATGTCTTTAAATAACATATTAGTAAACATCAAAGGTATATTTTATTGCTGAAAGAAAATGTTTTTAATATAATTCCCCCATTTAAATTTCTGCGAGACTATAGCAAAACAAACGTGAAAAGTGAAACATGGAGCAGTTTCACAAGTGCGTGTAAATTCTTGCAATTGTCTATTGAATCAACAATTCATAACACGCAGATGAGTTAACCACTAAGGTACTAGTCTGTCTTATACCAGAGAAATGTTTGGTGACTTATTCGAGGCCGAAGAGGACGCCGAAACTTCCTTAAATCAGGCCAGTGGAAGGGTCCACGGCTTGGAGAGCCCTCCGCCGCCGCGGCTCCCAAGCGGCTTGTGTGGGATAAAAAATCAAGGCGCGACCTGCTATCTAAATTCCTTGCTACAGACTCTGTTGTATACACCAGAGTTTAGAGGTACAGTTCAGTGCTTTTTTTTTTGCGAAATATTTGTTATCTTTTTTTCCTTCTCTGCTGACTTGTCTGGGCTTGCCTTGCGAAGTTATTTTGAAACTTGAAAATTGCTCACAGTATAGCAACGTAATGTAGGTCTTATAAATCATTTTTGGCTTAATTCAGCCACATCAGAAGCNATATATATATATATATATATAATCAACAATTGCTGCCTGGGCAGAGGTCTGCACTCTCGGAGTGCTTTTCTAGTTTTGTTTATTTTCCTTAATAACTTTTTTCTCAAACACTTGCATTTGTGATATTTAACCGCCTGAAGCTCTGCACATTTTCTGTATTTCCACATAAGCAGTTGTATGTTATTTATGTTTTCAAACATTATGTAATATTATTTTATGCACTGTCATCATTTTTCAAATATTGAGACTTTCATCATGTGACTTTGGTCTCTCATGGTCCTGATACTGTAATCTTATTGAAGGGATGGATTGAGACCATCTTCTGGGTCAGCTTCCGGAAGACGTTCAGATTTTTAAGTTTATATTGACTGATATTTATTTTTTTTTCTTTTGGAAGATCATCAAAATAGAGGATGGATCAACAAAGATACTTTGGAATACTGTCAGAAAATATCTCTGGGTCAGCTCCTGTTATTGACCATGTTACCTGTTGTGCATGATTAAAATTCAGTGTTGACTAACAGTGCTATTATAAGCATTATTTATTATTGCATCAAAATTGGCAAAATGACCTATTTTGCATCTTTATTTTCTGTTTTTTGTCTGTACATTTGACAGCTTTGCTGCCTTGTTTAGAGTGTTTATCAGTTGAACATACATAATTGAGCATACAAACATTTGGATTATTTCCAGGTGCGAGTTATTCCAATTCAGTTGCAGAGACTGTTTGCCAGGTTGCTGCTCTGTAATCAGCAAACTGCCAGTACAACAGAGCTAACAGACAGCTTTGGCTGGACAAATAATGAGGTTTGTGTATGATAATTACTTGATCTTTTAAGCGAGGGAAAATTGTGTATTTTACAGATACTATATTTTTAAAGTAATAATTTCTTAAAATTAGGACATTCGATCCTATTGAGTGGAAGTGACAAAATTAAAAAGCAGGCCACTAAAGTTTGATAATTTTTGCCCATTGAAAAGATCCAATAAGTACTGTTCTCTGCCACCTTCTTTCTTTCTTTCTTTCTTTCTTTCTTTCTTTCTTTCTTTCTTTCTTTCTCATTTGCACATTCTGTCACTTCTTTGCTCTCTCATTAATTAACTGTATGTCCTCCTTTTATCTATCTGTCCATAACAATAATAATAATAATCACAAAAAGAATACAGTAACTATATACAGTAACACTTCTGGCATTTGGCTAGATTGAATATTTTTCCAGAAATAGCTATAAAGAATGATTTGGCAATCCACATGGCTAGTAACTTTCACTGTCCATTTTCCTCTGTATAACCAATATGAACTTCATATTATCAGAGTCTACAGCAGCATGATGTTCAGGAGTTGAACCGTATACTGTTCAGTGCAATAGAGGATTCTTTGGTTGGCACTGCCAGACAGAGCCTTATCCAGGAACTCTACCATGGGACCATTGTGAATAAGGTGTGTATATGTCAGTGCAGTGGTTGAAGTTTAGCACCAGCAGATTTAATGTTTAAGGGTAATCAGGAGCGTAGATATTATTTTTGTTAGGTTGATAGTTTTATAAAAATGTCCCTCAGCATCCCTTAGCTGTACATAATTACAAGAGATTCATATTGAACAGGGTGTGAATGGTTTATGTGCCTAATCAGAACCTTTTAACAAAGGCCCTGTGGACATTGAGAAAGAACACTCAATTCATTGTATTTGTAATTGTAAATTTGAGATATTCTGAACCATCAATATCTATCGTGTGTGTGTTTTTTTTTCAAATATTAAAGTCAGTGTTTTGTATTGTCAATTCCAGATTATTTGCCAAGAATGTGGAAGAACCAGTGAAAGACAGGTGAAAACAACACTGATATGAGATATAATTTAAAAAGCTGTAACTCAGTAGTATCTCTCTCTCAGAAATACTATTGACTGGTCACCTATCAAATGATACTGTCAACCTCCTAAATCTGAAAAGTAAACCTTCATATATCAAGTTTCTTAGTATGTTGAAGAGAGAGAGAGAGAGAGAGAGAGAGATCTTATTTTTTTACCTTTCAGGAGGACTACCTGGACCTACCTGTCACTGTGGTGGACACAGGAAGTCTTGAGGAAGGACTTTGTAACTGTTTTGTGGAGATGGAGACCATGGATGGCAAGAACCAGTACAGATGTGAGGGATGCAACAGACTGGTCAATGCCAGAAAGGTAAAAGTGAAAGAAAATGGATAGAGTGCAAGAACAGGGTTGGTATTATGTGATTTTGGTTTTAATATGGGTATAACAGGAGAAGTAAAAAATTATTGAATGATATTATCTAAGAGATGTTTGAACGCTTTCAGTTGAACACATGTGTTTTTTCAAGTTTTAATTAAAACTTACTTTGGCTTTTGGCAATTTTTTTTTTTTGTCAATTTGTGCTTGATATGGCAAAATAATTGATATTTGTCTGGATGAAAAAATGTTTACATGCTACCTTTGATATTTTTCTGAAATGCCTACACTGACTTATTTTCCAATTTCAGGGCGCAAGATTGAAAAGTTTACCTCCCATTTTGACATTTTCCTTGCTCAGATTTAGTTTTGATTTTGTAAAAATGGAAAGATACAAGGTACATCTTGAAAAAGTGACTGAAATTTTGAAACAGTAAATTTGATCAGATTTATAACATTTCATGCCAAGCTACATTGCATTATCTAGTATGCAGAAATCCCTAAAGAATGATAACAAAAAATGCTTTAGAATTAAGTTACAGATTGAATACTTTTTGACTTGCATAAGATTTAGTGTGTTACAAAGCCTTCATTGTTTTAGAAATTTTGAAAAAAAAAATGAGGCAATGTTCTTTAAATGTTCTTGAATTTTTGTAGGAGACAGGAAAGTTCACTTTTCCTCGTGAGATAGACATGGGACTTTTCTGTGATGATGTAAGTTTCTGGGTCTGCATGGTGGTGATAATATCTTTTAACTGTTTTTAAACGTGTTCAATTGAAAATTGTTCCATAATAGATGGCATATGACACAGGCTATTTAAAATGGTAAAGAACTCTTCAAATTACATTTGCCCAAGTAATCTAAGGTAATTGTTTCATGATCCTTCACTTATTATTTTTTCTCAAAGGGACATTATTTTCAATTATATGTTTGTTCTTCAGCCTGAAGATGCAGACACATTATATGAACTCTTCTCAGTTGTTATTCATACGTAAGTCTATATTTTTTGAAGAAGTGTACATTTTTTGATAGAATTCAGCTCATTAATCAATATTTGGAAAGCATAATTTTTACTTGCATTGTTTGGGTTTAAGGAATAATTGTCAGCAAGATATAGAAGATTGCTAAAAAAATGCATAAAAATTTAACACTAAGTCTGTTTTTTTTCCTTCTGTGAGAAGCAGCACTGAATAATTAGAGCATTCTGTTTCCGTAGGTTTCTGTAGATTTAATATGCAGCCTTAGAATTGATGCATCCTAAGAATAAACTCATCCTTTATAATGTTCCCGTTGTTTTCCAGGGGTAGTGGCTTTGGTGGTCATTATCATGCTTATATCAGAGATGTGGACAATCTGGGCAAGTGGACAGCACCTGTAAGTCCGTTTATTAAGTTTATTTATTTTATGAAGAAAGAATGACCAGACATGTATAAGAATAATAAACCAAAAATTGCTGTGGTATTCCAGTTTGCTTTTTTTCACTGATATTAGATGATTTATCCAGTCATTGTTAAAGGACAACTCAGTGGGTTAGATTAATGTATAGAAGCAGGTTCTATGTAAAACTTTGATCAGATTTGTGTTTTGGGAGATTGTTTATTATTATATGAATAAGTCTGGGTCACAAAAGTCCTGTTAAGACAACTAGAATAAAGAATTAGAAAACGAAAACTATTTATCATGATTTCGGAGCACAGCCAGAAGTACTTCCGGCTCAAGGTTACGACCTCGATTTTCCCATGCTTACGACCAATCACAGCAGGCTTCAGTCAGAATGAGATAGACGACAGACTACACAGCGAAACTTGTCAGACATGTAAGTGCCGCCTGTCCATCTTTTGGGTACATGTACCGATCAAAAACAGAAAACGTAAAGCCCAAAACGCTCTTATACACGTAACCAACTTTGTATGAGCACAAATATTGTCATTTATTGTGAACAGGATAATATGATAATCAGACACACTTGAGACCTGTGAAGCGCATACTCACGTGTCGAGGAGTAGTTTCGCCATTGCCTCGTATGTGAGTCCTAACTCAGCTTTAAGTGTCCTCCACCGCCCCACCTCCCTCCCAACATACACAGTCTGAGTGCTTCTTCGTCTGTCTCTAATTTTCTTTCGTATCTTTCGAACTGGAGTGGCTATTTTCTTTCGCCCCCTTTTGTCGCTCTCCTCTTCAGACTTGACGCGCGTCTGAGCCATGTTTGCTGTTTTGGCGCCAAATAGTAACATCCGGGTCTCAGCCGTAGTACTTCATTCATAGTAAACCGCGAGACTTAGCGAGAAATTGCGCGTTCTGAAGCCGTACTGTGAGGTGGTAGCTGAGTATTTAAGACGAGTCGTCTTTTATTATTTAATGGAACTTAAAAACGGTATTAGGTAGCTTCATTTTCTGAATGGTTTTGGATAGGATATACCTTGGTCATTATGGGGAAATTGGTGAGTTTTCCAGGAAAATTCATTTTCGTGCTATTTTAAGGGTTTAACGCGCTGAGACTGTCTTTAAATGAAAA
Organism: Lingula anatina; assembly: GCF_001039355.2. The sequence goes on along the minus strand of NW_019776174.1, from coordinate 32,882 downwards.
TCAGTCAACTTATTGACTTTTTTGATAAATTTGGGAGGGATTAGTTGTTGGAGACTTAAGTTTTGCATAAAGAATGAATTACTTGGACCAAAGATGGATAACAGAAATATCTTATTGCTTAGCCCCAGAGCAGCTATTTACAAAATGAAACTGATTGTTCTATGTTTTTCAGGAAAATGCCGAGATCTGTCTTCCTACAGACCCCTCCACTGGTAAAGTAGACTACATAGAGTTTGAGTCACCAGTAGAACTGGTTCAAGCACTGCTCTCTAGGGAGGGGAGGCAGGGAATGCCAGTGGATAAACTATGCACTGTAAGTTTGTCAAGATTGTTTTAGACACCCTGTTGGGGTGATAAGTATTTTTAATCTGTGTCGGTGTTTGACAATAACAATTTTGAGCACTTGGCCTCCAAGACAAGAATTTTATTTGCCCAAAGAGAGGATTGACTCAAATTCATTTTTGATCTGGAATTTTTATGGTGATGTAATTTTTCACCAGTGAAAATATTTTTCCCCATTTATGATTAGTTTGTTGCTGAATTAAATGTGATTTTGTACTTTTTCTTTAGGAAATGGTCAAACAAACTGGAGTTTCTTGGAACAAAAGGTTCAAGAAAACCTATGGGCCAATTAACAAGGTACAGTTATGCCTTGTTTATTTAAATTAATCTGATAGATAACAAAAGCTATGAAGCAGGGAGGTAGGAATGCCACCTGATTCAAGGAGTAAACTTTTTTGCTGCATTGACATGACAAATTCTTGTTGCTCATTTATGTCCATTTGTCTCCTTTTAATTTGTAAATCTTTTCAAATAGTAGATGTTACTTCAACTAAATAATGTTCAACAGCTGTGTGCTTAGCCAAGCCTTGCCTGACTTCTGAATTCATTTTATTTTAATAGAGAATGATATGATTTAATACTTAAAAAAAAACATGATCTTTCATTACACTACTTTTGAATATTCTTCTTCCAGTTTTTGAAAAAATTTGATGACAAATTTGTGCTCAATTCTGATGTTAACTGGGTGTACTTACAAGAATATACAGGATGTCTACAAGGAAGCAATCCAGTTGGTCAATCATTGTCACATGATGTCAATAACCAACGAAGTAGAGAGGGGGGAAACAAAGTCTCAGTACATGCGCATAATGAAAATCAACAGCAGAAATGCAACAAAATGACAGAGAAGACTAGGTTTGTTCTTGTTTTTCTTTTTGCTGTGTACATATTCTATCATAAGGTGTGTGGGTATGTTTGTGTCGCTTGCGCACGTGTGTGTGTGTGTGTGTGTGTGTGTGTGTGTGTGTGTGTGTGTGAGAGAGAGAGAGAGAAGGAGAAAGAGAGATTTGGTGTGTGCCTTTATTGGTTTTAACTCCCCCCTGCCTCAGCACTACACTTGAAAGAGTTGAACAGCTTGCTTTGAAAAAGGATCAGATATTTTCAATCTCACAAAACAAGCAATTGCTGATTGAAAAAGACGTATTTAATTGTACCACCAGCGTAGGCGCTGGCGGTACCCATGGTTTTAGTCCCGACCCGTATGTTCCGCCGGCTCCGCCGGCTCCTGCGGCTCCGCCGGCTCCGCCGCCATGTTACCGTTACCGCTTCTCCTCCTAGACGGTAAGGGCCCCCGTACCCATCTCATGGATTTAGGTCACCTATAATCTCAACTCGTTCCACGTAAAATTTGGGCTTTGTCGGTATTGGGGTCTGGGTGTGGCACTCATTGCAATGCACCCTTGTCTAAAAATGGCAAAATTAAATGCTAATTATCTACCCTAC
>NW_019776174.1:0-19969 GCF_001039355.2 Lingula anatina | reverse complement strand
AAAAAATATTATAATATCATTATATTATAAATAAATAATTATGTAACATAGCAAAGAGTCGGGCTTAAAGTGCATGGTATTCCACATTTCAAATGACCACTAAAACATGCCCAAAAAGGTAAAAAAATCAGTTAAATTACGTTTTCAACTGATAATTCGGCGTATAATATATATCAAACCCTTTTATTTATTGACAAAGTGTACTTGAAAGGTACAGTTATACTAAGACTCTAAAAAAGAGGATCATTGATAGAGCTGACCATTACGTAAGTTCTCTTTTTAATACAGGCTCAATCTGATGAAAAGTTTATCAAGGGCCAACAGGGGGTTCTGCAGGAATTTGGGCACAGGGAGTCCAAAATCGGGACTCATATTTACATGGAGTCCAACCAAGTCCGTTGGTGGGGACGGGGGGTGGGGGGGGGGGAATGTAATTTAATTTAACTTTTGTCAAAATATTAACCTTATAATTTTTTTTTCGTTTTTGTTTTTATATTGATCATACCTTAATATTTTGATTTTATATCTTTATCTTTTTCAGTATGTACATAAAATGTAGCTTTAAAACTTTCCCATTCTTTTTATTGAGATTGGCACGTGTAAGAATATTCATCATATATAACAGCATTTCTAATTTTTCTTATTACTGCACTTTTTTCAGTTTATATTTTATGGAGTCAATAAGCAAAACATCTTACAAATCTTTTGGTTATATACTGACAGCCATTAAAATCTTGGAGGCCATATTTTTCAAAATAATTGTTATTTTGAAGCTCTAAACTGGATTATTTTCATATAAATCATTTGTTTAGGACATTGGTATACAGAACCAAAAATCTTGAGTTTCATGAATAGTTTCAAAACAAAAGTGGTACCAGCCCAACACAGAGTCACAGTCACGGTCAATAGCGGGTACGATCTCCGCTTGCTTCGATGCAGGCGGCGATCTGTTGGCGCATGCTCGGGCAATCTGGATGGGATGGTGTCGTGCGGAATCCTATTCCAGCCCGGGGTAGGACATCCACCCTTTGGACTCCAGATACACTTGGATCATTTGGGCCGAATGTGAACGGGCCTTGTCCTGTTGGGAAACGGTGATATCAGTTTTCTGCTGCATGAATGAGGTCATGTGAGGTTGCAGATTCTGATATATGTAGTGACGAGCAGTTGCTGGTATGTTGCCATCAACGACCACCATCGGTTGACCGCCAGCAAGCGTCGACGCATAGTGGGCTGCTGCTCCGGTTGTTGTTCCTGCCGGGTGCTTCTTGTGCTGTACGACTGGCATGGCGAAATTGGTCCCGCAGCTGATGCAACCTGATGTAGCGATCCTGGTCTGGAGTTGACACTATCTCGCCCAGGCTGCGGTATATCGCTAACAGAGCCTGGCATGTTGTGGCATTCAACCAGGTTCCTGATTGTGGGGTGGGAACAGCCCATACATTATAGCTCAAATCAGACTCCCCTCACACCCAGTGCCCAGAGATGTACGTTGTTCACATGATAGACATGGCATGATTCCGTTCACTGAACTAACAACATGGGTTGCCTTTTTGGGCCTCTATAGGCCTCCAAAACCAATCCTCAAAATGTGCAGATGCCCACTGAGTATTGCTCAATGTGTATTTGGTCCATTTTTGCAAAAAAAAAAAAAAAAAAAAAAAAAAGCTTACCCATGTGCAATGAACCATGGCAATATGACAACTCATCATAATCTTAACTACCCGAGCACTAAGTCATCAATAAATCCACAATGAATAATTATATCTAAAATACAAGCAGAAAATGCATACATTCCTATATCAAAGCTTCCATTATCTGTAAGTATATATTGGCAAAAATAACATTTCAAATACATGATGTCGATGGGTAGCCCTCGCATATCCCCGAACTATGTCACGTTGTCAAGAATAGCTGACCTAACCGCTGGGTTTGTATACCCCTGCTTGGATTATTTATAATAAAATTCATTATTAAACAACAAAAATGCCTTTACCCATAGGTGTTAAAATATTTTAAAAGTCTACAAAAAAGGATAAGAATAATCCATCCGAAGAAAAACGATATTACGCCTTTTTTTATTTCAAACTGATTTAGTTCACACATACTAGAATGATAATGCCTTTTATTAAATCATCCACAATGTAATATTTGATTTAGAATGATAAACTAGTTGTCAGGACTGAGATATCCGTAATCAATGTTTGGTTTGATCATAGAGTAGCATTGACGGACATATTGGTTTTCGTTTTTCGTATCATTTAACCAAAAAATATGTTTTATTGTGTGCTATGTCTTGAACGCAGGTACATCATTTTTTACTTTATATATGTATTTATATTTGTTCCAGTTAAAGTCTATTTCAGTTAAAAGCCTTGTAGTTTTACAGTTGTTTCTTTGCCCTTCCATTATGTTTTGGTGGCCATTTTTATTAAAATAACTTGCAAAAATGAAATAAATGATCGCACTTTGCATGGATATAAACATAAATATGCAATGGAGTGAAGCATTAAAATTTTTATTTGAATGTATGGCTCTCGCTATTCATATAACAAATTGACGGCCATCTTGAATTTTGAAAAATTATCAATATCTCGTATGTATCAACTGGCAAAGAAAGTCAAGCTTATAAGCTTCTCTAAGTTTTGTAACCCAGATGAAATAATTTCTTGTAAAAAAGCTTGCAAGATATAACATAGCAAGCTTTGACTATGGGGCTCGTCAGAATGGAAATGGACTCTCAGGAGATAGCACCGTCTGCCACCATCTGATTAATGTCAAATANCATGCAATGTCTATTTTCTAAATTCTATTTTCTATTGGCGCTATCTTATGATCACGGTCTGTGCCCTGAATATCCCGCCGCGTAATTACTGGCAGCGCGAGCCAGTTACTTATAGTAACTTATAGTAACTGGCTCGCGCTGCCAGTAATTACGCCGCGGGATATTCAGGGCACAGACCGTGATCATAAGACATACCGCAAATAGAAAAGAGAATTTAGAAAATAGACTTTGCATGTGAATGAAGCCTAAGTGAACGTTAAATGAGACAAATTATTGCAATGGATATTTTAATATGTTCATATTTAAAAAAAAATGGCTAAACCTCCATCTAGATATGTCGGCGTTAATTTTTTAAAACAAATGGTACATGTTGAGAAATAATTTTGATATTTTGTAGAAACAAATTAATCTGAGCTTTTTGAATAGCACTGACGTTTGCGTACCATTTGTTAATCGGTCCCGATGTTGGCTATGAAAACGGAAAAGGGTGCGACCTGCAACTCTGTATGGTGCTGCCACTCCGTGCACACCGTTTTTTTTGCCAGCCAAGCAGCCGTCAGTTATCCCTAAGAAATAAGGAAGTAAATAATAGATGAGTTGTAAATAGGCCTATTATTATTAACAGCGATTTCGATGTGCCTGTGGGTGAAGTATTCAAGAGAATGTCCGAAATAGTATGGTTTAACGTCAAGGGAAACGTATTTTGGTAGCGTAATCACATATTGGTCCCTTTTCATTCAAGTAACCAGTAATGAGCTTGTTTCACTTTTACAGGAAAAATTATCATATCTCAACTTCTGAAATGATCAAATTTTGAAGTGCTGAGTCGCACGCTTTTTAATTGGATGCTGTTTTTTTTAGTTTTTGGTTATTGCTTAGCAGTAGGCCTACATAACCAAACCCAGGATCCAGCAATTTGTTCTTACTTGGCAAGCCTCTCGTCTAAAATGTAGGCCTATCCCGAGTTTCAAAAAAGTATAATCGAAAGTGGGTTTCCCTGCTCTAGCTGCCTGTGGTTTCCGTCACCGATTCAACAGCAAGATGCGCTAGAATTGGGATGATAACGCAGGAGAGTTCCCCACTGAATCTGAAACTCGAGGTTCTAACATTGTTTTCAGTTCTACAATTTGTTCTCATTTTTGCCTTTCACATTTAGAAACAAAAGAGTTTAGCGTTTGCGGAGATATTCAGGTGTCGCGTAGGCCTTGGTTGATATTTTTTAACTGAAGTCTAAATCTGAAACGCGGTTCGGAGCACCCATTGATTAATATGAACAAGGTGGAACTTTGGTTAGCCACAGAATTTTTTTCGTCATCTCTCACCATATAGAGCTCCCATGCCTGTCCAAGTATTTAAGTTACTTTTAGCTCACGTAAGTTTATAGCTAACAGTAACATAAAAAACCCGAAGAAGACAAAAATAAATAAATGAAAAAATAAGATTACAGGATCGCAACAGAAACCCCCCTCCCCCCCCCCCCCCCAAAAAAAAGCGCTAGTATTCTTGAGTGAATAATATGTTTACGAAGGCCTAGAGCAAGAACTCATTCTTGTCCCACATTTCCTCGACCACAAACGCTAGATAATACACTACATCTCTCATCCCGTAGGCCTTATATTATTCTGTCGGTTGTTTGTGCCTCTGTTTTTATCCATAATTAGCAAACCCTTATTTGTGTCTTTAAAAGTGTTTTTCACAGCTTTCTTAAATTTGTCATGTCAGAAAATACCCCCGTGCGATAAATATGAGAAAAGTTGTGCTGTGGGTCTTATAGATCGAGGCCTATAGCCTAATCAGAGGGTTCCATGGGGAAAGGGGAGGATGGGAGCGATCATGCACCGTTCACGGAAAATAAAATCATCAATTAACAAATAAACCTATTCATATCTCATTGTAATAGCAGGAAATACGAGTTGGAGATCAAGAATCCCTGAATATTATGACTTCGTTTCACGCATGACGAAGAACAATTTTAAAGCATTCACGACTCACGGAATGGGTTCTTCAAGGATCACGCTAAATAATATGAACGTTTCACGAATGTCGGGGGGGAAAATAGTGACTTTCAAGGGCAATGAAAATACCAAATGGGACCCTCTAATCATACAGGCAATGAAAAATCTTCAAGATGTGATCACTTATTATTACGTAGGCCTACATATCTTTAAAAATTGTCGAGAGACTCTCAGCTTCGGTCTTTGGGTCTGTTGATTATGCCCACTGGATTATGTTCAAAGAATCTATAAATTAAGGGTCTATAAAAGGTACACGTACCAATTTGCAATGTCCTTTCTTTACTCGCTTCGCTGTCATTAAATATCAAATAACTGAGATGAACATAAATCACACTATCTGAAATATAATTATTTTAGAAAGCGGGATGTAACAAGGGATTCATGTCTACGGTATTTGTAACAAGTTTAAACAGAGCGAAAATTACCCTTTACCTTAATTTTATTAAGTCCTTTAATTACCTTTNTTTCTCTCAACCTAAAGAATGCATTTCAGCAAAAAAAGTTTACAGGAAAAAACATTGCAGGGTTAGCGTTCTGGCTACTCGACTATAATAGCTGTAGGAGGTAATTAACTTCCGTGCGCGCTCGGCTGACAGCAATTTAACGTGAACCTCCAGGGAGTTAGGTCGATCCAGATGGATCGATCTAAATCTGTGGGAATGCAGCCTTATTCGTCAATGATACCCAATGAATTCTGTCTGGGAGAAGTATGAATTGATGATTTATATGTTAATCATACCAGCATAAATACTGTATATATGCATACATAATGAACACATATACGGCATATACGGGGGTGACAAAAGCACTGCAACGCGTGGATTTAAGAGCAAAAAATAAATTTCCTCCCTTTTTGTTCTGTGACATGTTACTTTGGTTCCAAAACACCCCAGGCGAGCATTCTTGCCAAAAATTTCATTTTGGGGCCATTTTGTCAAGAAGAACTTGAGGCATAAAAATATAAATTCATTACATGAACTGTTAAAACAGTTTCAATCTGACCACAATTAAAGCTTTTGTAATAGTTTCAAATGTTCAATCAAATATTCGACGTCCATTTTGCACAACTTAACTGCCCGATGAAAATGTTTAATTTCTTATATCTGCTAAAATATTTGGTAATCCAAAACAAGACTCTAAAAAATTGACAGCTGTTTGCCAATAAAGGAGCATAAGTCATCAATCGTAAATAACAAAGCATTTTTTTTACAGACAGGTCCAATCTCAACGCTGACATCATAGTTTGATGTTACGTAATATGTATGAGAACGTAATTCTGGTACATTCCCCAAATTCTTACACTGACACGTGTAACTGCTATCAAATCTTTGGTTTTATTAGAAGACAAGCAGCTTCCATATATTACCTTAATAATTATAATTAAGCTAGAAAATGTATTCCTAAAAGGATGAAAATGTAACGATATCAGCTAAAACTTAATCTTGACTTATAATTCTTTAATAACTGAAGAAGCGAACTAAAACTTTTGTCAAACCCTGTAGATGATATTTTATGTGTGGTTTATATAGGCTGACATAAAATACATCTGTAATGTTTTCGCCTGACAGCGTGTACACAAGGCCAAGTTGTAAGTATTACCAGATTTATTTTCTGTAGCAATCCAGTTTCTACATTAAAGAATGAAAACTGGAATATACGCTGAACACTTACATATAGATGGTTTGAGTTTCAATGTTTATTTCCCCCATAGAATTACTCCTCGGAAAAAAGCACGTGAGCGTCGGGTATGTGATTCGATTAACATCTAACATTTGTTTGAAACTACATCTGAACGAAAACTTATGCATCCGTATCTGCTAGTGCACATTTCTCCCGAATGATGTGACCGTTTTGAATCAAACATCAGCTTTTTTCAAAATATTAAGTGGTAAGGTAACAGCTACTAGTATCACGGTCGATATTTATTCCAGCATCCAATATACAGTTTTTGTAGGCTCAGTTACATGCTTACATTGGAATCTACTACTGAGGTAAAGATATGTCATTTTCATTTTGGTCCAACATGAACGTGTTTGCAATTATTAATAATTTACATGGATCCTTATGTTTCCATTTTTTTTATTTATCTGCCTGTTCACAATATCATTTATTTTCTTAGGGTCTTATGGAACATATGTTTCCTATATGACATCCCAAAGGAGGCCTCACAGAGTACATGTAGAGTGACATAGGGTCCTGTAGGGTTCCTTAAAAGTTCATATAGAGTCACAGAAAATCTAACAGGACGTCCCATAGAAATTTTTCGTACGTTTTATTTATTTTTTTATTTTTTTTTTATTTTAGAAAATGGATTTCAAGATCAAATTTCTCTTGTCATGCTTTTTTGTCACTGCCCATCCGTTCCTAATGTGAATCTTCCTCCATAGTTGAAGGGAAGGAAGGTACTTACACCGAGGTTCTTTAAGCTCTCTCATAATATATAATTATTCATTTGTCTTTTTTTGTAGAAAATGCATTTAAATAGGCATTTCCTACTGACATGCATAATAGTCCTACTAACTGTGTTCGTGATGGTGGGATTTTACGTCAAAACAATCGCCAACAGTGGTGGATCATCCTCTAGATTTCAAGAGAAGGAAAGAAGCAGTAAGGACACCAAGGTTCTTCAAGATCTTTTCTCGGGAGAACTGGACGCCCTGGATTCCAGGCTAATTGAGTTTGTGAGGCATAGAATGCTCTATGCACCTACTAGGAGGCCTCGAAAGCTTAAGACACCCGACAAAATCCATTATTCGCAAAACGGACAAAGTCGTGTGGTTGATAAGTTGCTACACCAACGACGGCACGGTTTCTTTGTGGAGGCCGGCGCTTGGGATGGGGAGGAAAACAGCAACTCTTTATTTTTTGAAAAATATCGCAACTGGACCGGAATACTGATAGAACCCGACCCCCTAAACTTTGAACAACTTGTCATGAAAAACAGGTAGGCCTGATGTCTATGGTTGCACATGTAAACACTTATTGCTTTCCAATATTACAAATGTAGGCTACGTAAATTCCTCGGTAAGTGAGCTTGTCTCGGAATATGATACTTACATGTTAATCCTTACAGATAAAGGTTACAATAGGTAATTCTTTTTACTCCATTCGTTCTTTCTAGTGATAGCAGAATTAATAACTGTCAGGGATAGCTTGGCTACCATAATGTCTTACTCCACTCTTTTCCAAGCCAAATCCCAAATCCCACGAATACTCGCTTTTTTAACCGTAATTCGCAAGGCTTTGGGATATACTGTGCCTGACGATCCCCATAGAGTTTTAGTTAATTTGGTGGATCAGCGCCCGGTGTTTATTTTCTCTAAAATATGCAAGGCTTTGACAACCTGAATCACACAAACTTCTAAAAGACCAAAAATTAATTGACGCCAAATGGTGGAGGCAAATTTATGACCACAGACTAATTTATCTAGTATATAATTTGGCTTTTAAGGTACATTTAAACATCATTTCAGGAACTCATAATCTGAGGCCGAACATACTAGCATAAATTTTGTCCAAAGTACAAATACCATCATTTCAGGAATTTATGACTGGAGACTGAAAACGGTAGTGCATACTTTCTCTTTCAAGGTACATTTCTTATCATTTCAGGGAGGCATTTGTGGTCCAAACTTGCCTCACGAGTAAACCCATGTGGCTGGACTTTACGTTATCCAGCAGACCAGATAGTGGGGCGATCAACCCAATAGACAGCAGAATAAATGTTAAGGGAAAGAGCAAATTACTTTGCCTGCCGATCCAGACGCTTTTAAGCACCATTGGACGGACACACGTGGACTTCTTTTCCCTCGACATAGAGGGAGCAGAACTGGAGGTTCTCCAAGCTTTCCCGTGGGATAAAATAACGGTCGATATGTGGACAGTCGAAGTTCATCAGCGTACCAAGAATTACAGTCAGGCTTTATTAGATATTAGAAGGGTTTTTAATCGAACCGGGATGTATAAAGAAGTACAGCCACTTGGACAAGATCTACTGTTTGTGCGAAAAGATGTCCACTAAACGTAAGAGGGTTAATTTTTAATTTGTTTTTTTTTAATTCTAGTATCTTACTGTAACCTGGATTTCACCTTTTACTTTTCCCCACGATTTTGTTATACATTGCAAGTTTCTACAAAAAATTGACAATTTTGGTTATTGCATTTTGTAGAGTTTGTCAAACACAACACTCGAAGTAGTGTCCTTTTTTTCATATGATTGCGTTTACTCCAACTGGTGGTACGGAGGAGGTATCGCCTCTATGATCCTCTAGTTATTTTTGTTGTTAACGGCTTTTTTTGACCTATATTGTTAAGGCTACTTCATGCGAGGGTGGGAAATAAAACGGTTGTAAAATTACTCCGCTGACCTCTTATTGTCGATATCGTAGAAAACACTTGTGATAGAAATCACCGCGTGGCGTCACACGCGACGAGAACACGTGCGAGAATCCGCGTGAGGTGAAGGAACCATTATGGCTATGTGCCGAGAATACCTTCTTTGGAATCGATAAAGTGGCACACAAAGCAGGATTAATTCGTAACCTTTTTATATTATATAGGCAGTGTTTTCACTCCTGTACATACAGTAACTAAATTTTAGTATTTATTGTCTTACTGCAATCTTAGTCTGCTATTATTTCTGATCTCACTTGATTTTACACTACGTCGTGCGACTTAAGATTATCTCAGTTATTCCTAATATTTTATCCCTACCATTGACATGAATTCTAACTTAATTATACTTGGGCTTTCTCAAACATTTCCCATGCTGCCCACCGTTTGCTTTGTTGATTACTCACCTGAGTAATTTGAAGCTTAAGTTTGGAAAGCGGGGATTATAGTTTATCGAAAAAAATCTTGAGACGGTGGATAAAAACACCAAAGTATGCATGTGATTACCTTTTGGCATTCTAAACCAAATAAGCATCTCGGAAAAAATACTATGTTTGGCCAAAAAATCCAAAAACGCTGCTGGTTTATGAATTTCTATAGAAATATATACATACTTGTGTTGATTTTTATCAAATAACGTTTCTTTGCACGCGTTACATGAATATACTAATACCAGGATATTGCTTTTCATCTACAACTAGGGAGATATACATGTAGTGTTTATTAACAATTTCTATCATTTTACCTCTCTGATATATATCTGGGACAGTATTCTCAAAACCTTGTAACTTACAACAATTTGGTACTATTTATGTGAATTTATAACTTCGACTTACGCGGTATTCTCGAAATTCTTGTAAGTCTTGTACTTACAAACTCTTGTAACTTTTTACGTTTGTTTCCTGAGGTGACGTTTGGTCCATGAATAATCCACAACGACGTATCTAGACAAAGAAGTATTTTAAAATAAAGTAAAATTAGTCAGAAAGACGTTTTCTAACATTTTCGTACAAGTTTTCGTCGGAAAATCCACGACATGTAAGTTCAGAAATCGGACTTGGCTTCTCTTGTGGGATTCCCCCAGCTGGGATTCCCCAAGTTTCTTTTATTGAAAGATCTATTTAGTTTGCACTTAAAATGATCAAGGATATTTTCCTTAAGTGAGTTGATTATAATAGACATTCGCCATATTGTCTCAAATTTGACATCTGCGTGGTTTGATGCTGTCTTTGGACACCAAAGTTCCAAAACAATACAAATAAGTTCACTCAATTGATCAAAATGTGACATTCAGTTTGATATGAAAATGTAATATTTATCTAACTGTCATTCTTTGCTAGTGGTTACAAAATGTTGAATTTGACCGAAAATTTCAAACTTTCTCTGGGAAGTTGTAATTTNCATTTTAGTAGTATTACAACGCCAGAAAATGTATTGTTGACCAACTTTGTTTCTATGATACCGATGTCCATCGAAAATCAAGATTTTTCCGCCCCGATTTCCAACCGAAATTCGGGGTACCGCTATTAACGCAATTTAACTACCACTTGAGCCTTTGGATGGTCTCAGAATGAACGACCGCGTCGTCTTTTTTTCTCTTTTATACGCAGCAAGAGATTATATAATAATTACAGATTAATTCGGCAATTACACGTCTTTTTTTAATTATCTTACATATAATCTTTACATGTGTATGCCAGGTGTCCACTAATATGTTTAACTTTCCTTATGAATACAGGAAATATGTTTCCCAATGGGGAGTGGGAATAAGTTGGACAAGTGAAGAATTAACAAAAATGGCTACTTGAAAATAGCAATTTTAAAATGAAAATCAAGACGAACAGCGTAAGATGGCGTGGCATATTTCAGTTGAACGTGCTCATCTATTTGAGGCTAAAATTATACGATATAAAAACAATATATTATAAATAAAATACAACAACATATTACAATTACTGTGTTAAAGCACAACGAAACAGTGGCATAACTAAATGCAATTAAGTGTGTAATATTGTCAATAATAATGTGAAGTATTTGGGCATAATAAAAACATAAAAGGCGTGAAATTTGCTGACAATTATTTACTTAAACTGACGATGCAACGTTACACATCGCGATGGACCACTGACAGGGTATAAAGTTTGTATTTGAAAGTATAAGGGTACATATGTTTATAAAAGCACACATAACGTCAAAAAATTATTCATGAAAACCTTTTTTTCAATAAATTTAATCCTGTCGTTGTAAAGTTACGCTAATTACTATTAGTAATGAAGGGAAATCAAACAGATGAAAAGTGGTATTCTGTGTAGGTCAAGTTTCAGCCAGAGTCAACAAATGTTAGAACATGTCTTTTTTTTTTTTTTTTTTTTGTGTCAGAAAAAGAACGAAAAGGTTAAAGAAAGTCATTAACAGTTTATGTGATTGGTTAACTTCATAACATAATATAATTTAAATTTCGTTCTACTATTTCTCGCATGATGACTGAGTTTTGGATATGAATCTAGTATGAGTATTGCAAATACTATTTTTGCTAATTTACGTTAAAAAAGGCTATTAGACATTGCCTAACAAGGTTGTGTTCTAAGGTAAAGTCAACATAAGTTTGGAAAACTGGAAATCACGTTATAAACAATTTAAAGAACACAATAAAACTATTATATAATATAGTATAAATACTTGTAAAATTGTATGAAGAGGGAGTGGTAAATAAGTGATTGAAGACTCCATAACATCGTTGTCGTTACAACACTTTTTTCAAAATCGGACACTTTTAAACATTTAACAAGAGCTTTGAAATATGTATATGTAAAAAGGGGAAAAGTGTGTTAAAGTACGTTGGAAATGAAGAACAAATTAATAAAACCAATTTTGTAATAAATTGCTGTAATTATGGGTACATCTTATTAATACACATGCATACGAATAATTCACTATTTTGGGGGTGTTGGTACATTTAATTTGAAACATTACAACTTGCATTACGCGTTGCAAGCTAATCAAAAGCAAGATACATTTTCAGAAATCTTGACTTCAGAAGGCTGGGACTGAAGATTAATGGCGACGGAAATACCCGTTCACTTTGCCAAGTAAAACATAGAAAATAAGATTAAAAATGTCGGGAGGGATCGGTCTTTGATGTACTTCTACACTCTGGTGTCATGTAAACATTGTATGAGACGCCCGTAATGTGATATGAAAATGTGGACATCAGTTTTTAAGAAGTAGGTGTCTTAATAAAGGCTGTTCGGCTTATATGAATAAGTCGGGCAAAAGGTTAATGGTTAAGCTTTGAGCTTAAAATAACATGGGCTTTAAGTCTTACCGGTTATTAAAACAAACGGCCATCATAAAAGGCATAGTGGTAATATTTATTGACGAAAAAATCAAAAATACTTTGGTGTATTACTATGGCAAAAAAGAAAATACAGGCCGAAATACAGTTCATAAATGTATAAAATATACAATATGAAAAATAAACTTTGTAAAAACTTTATATTAAAAACTGAAATGGCATAGCAATATGAAAATAAATATGCATCACTTGCCGTCTTAACTAACTGGTCAGTTTGTTAAAGAAAATTTATGATTCCAATATATGTTAGTATTCGAACGAATTATCCGTACATTTATAATCAAGGGTTTCCCCTCCCCCCGCTCACAGACATGCATGCAATAAATGATATTTCGTTACGTATTCTGACATGTAAATAAGTCTCTTTATCAGTTCTGAGAGGTACATGTGCTAGTTGGCTAACGCAATTAATTATCAAAAGTAACACAGCACACAAATATAAAACTATATGTCATTAAATCAATAATAAATAGTAATTAAATAGATAATAACAAAAATACGAAGCTAAAATAACTGCATGTGACAATTACGACTACTAAAAGTATAATGATAATAAATAAAAAGATGTTAATTTTACCATACCCAATAACTACAAGTTCGCCAAAAATANGTTTTTTTTTTTTCGCCCTCTCGCACCGATTTTGGGGTACCCAGAGGATGTCATCCATAAAAATAAAAAAGTGTGGCCTTAATACTACAAAGAACATGCATTACACACTAAATTTATGATTCCAATATATGTTAGCATTCGAACGAATTATCCGTACATTTATAATCAAGGGTTTCCCCTCCCCCCGCTCACAGACATGCATGCAATAAATGATATTTCGTTACGTATTCTGACATTTAAATAAGTATCTTTATCAGTTCTGAGAGGTACATGTGCTAGTTGGCTAAGGCAATTAATTATCAAAAGTAACACAGCACACAAATATAAAACTATATGTCATTAAATCAATAATAAATAGTAATTAAATAGATAATAACAAAAATACGAAGCTAAAATAACTGCATGTGACAATTACGACTACTAAAAGTATAACTATAATAAATAAAAAGATGTTAATTTTACACACACCCAATAACTACAAGTTCGCCAAAAATAATTAGAGAATGTTTTCTTTTCAGTAATTTCCTAAAGTGGGTGACGTCCATAGTGCCAAAAATAATTAATAAATTAACTTACAGAACTGATTATTTAAAGCGATTTAAGATGTTTATGTCCATAAGGATAAACTTTCAATGCGCAGTTTTAACAAATTCAAATGGTACGGATGGAAGAAGAGAACTTTTTCAACTCGTTTATTTAAAAAAAAAGGCCACTGCTCGTCACGTTACATAACAAGCACAATGGATGATGGCGAACCCTCGGCGCAGCGAACCTTTCGGCACAGCGAACCAGATCCTTTCGGCACAGCGAACCTTCGGCATAGAGAACCTTTGATTTTGGGCTCCGGAAAAACTTAGCCGATTTTAGACCAATTTTCCGGTTTTGTCGGCACAGCGAACCCTCGGCACTGCGAACCCTCGGCACAGTGCGCTGTCCCCACATACACATGGACATGGTCAGTCCATCTACTGGTGATCTAAAGAGATCATTCTTCGCCACCCTTGACACTGTGATATATTAGCTGACAGAGGTCCTGTAAATTTAGTGGACCTCCCAAACAGCTAAAGATCAGTCTCAGTTTTTTTTGTTTTTTTTTGACTCATGTACATGTACAAGAATTTTTGAGCTGTAAATTTAAATATTAGGAAACCAAAAATTTTAATTAATCAGAAAAAAAAAATTAAAATTATGATACTTGATTTCTGATAAAAAAACAGATAACTACAGAGAATTAATACTTAGGCTTCGTTCACATGCAATGTCTATTTTCTAAAAATCTATTTTCTATTCGCGGTATATCTTGTGAGCACTGTCTGTGCCCTGAACATCCCGTGGCGTAATTACTGGCAGCGCGAGCCAGTTACTTCCAAAGCTATAATTAATTCTCGGCTATGCTTGGAGGAGATTCTGATACCTTGACGCATGCGCAGTAGGAAGTTAGAAAGTTAATGCTTTGAAAAATGTGTTTGTCGCTTTTGTGCAACAACAAGACGAAGAAGACGAAGAAGCTATACACATGACAGATACGAGTGCAACCGTCATGATCCGATGGCAAGCGATGCGGCAACGGAGGATGAGGTTTTATAGAAAGCGAGCACAGCCAAGAATTAATTACAGCTTTGTATAAGTAACTAGCTCGCGCTGCCAGTAGGCCCTAATTACGCCGCGGGATATTCAGGGCAAAGACCGTGATCATAAGATACCGCGAATAGAAAATAGATTTTTAGAAAATAGACTTTCCATGTGAACGAAGCCTTATAATGTTAACTTGAATTTCAAGGTGCAATCTACTGTGGAAAACTTAACCTTTTCATAGTATATTTTGGGATATCAAACCTTGAAGATAATAGAATGTCAGATTTCAAAGGTTCCTGGTTGACCTGGTCAGTTCAAAGGGAGGCATTCTGGCTCATTGGGGTATGTCCATACTTTGTAATGCACAGGTAACCACACTTCCTGCTTCTGATACCTTCTTGACAACCTCTGATACACTGAGAGTTCAACTGTCTCAATCATTAATAGGATAACCCAGAATGCCAACTATTCACATTATCCCACCCATGGAAATTTGCTTTTAAATATAAATAGACATAGCCTGCTAGTGATCATCAAGAAGTTATAAAGAGAAGGCCTTCTCTTTATAACTTCTTGTGATCATCAAGGCCTGGATACAACTGCAATGAATCATTTTTGTTTTTAGACCCTAAATGTATGATCTTTGATACCAGAGCAGTATTTCACAAGATATGTCGCAAACAAAAATCAGTCTAAAAGTGTTCAAGTTCAAGAATGTTATTAAGGTAAAATTGAAAATACTTATATTGAATTTTTTTAAAAAAATTATGAACAAAATATTTCTTATAATAGTGTAAACACAGACAAACCATATAAAATTGTGTCATCCCTGCAGGGAAACAGTAATTAAATCTAAGTTCAATTCAATCGGTCAAGATTCGACGTGTGGGGAGGCATGTGAGAGGTGGAGAGACCATTACAGGGTTAAGTGGTCTTCCTTTCATGTAGGTCCACCATATTTAGGTCGCAGCCTAGCTAGCACTAGGCTCTTCTCGATCTGAATGGTGCCTATGTAACAACCACTGGGTTCCAATACCTAGATCAATCTAACAGGATCGATCCATCTCCAAGGGGTTTCTCGCTAAATTGCTTTCAGCTTAGATATCTGGCACACCTACTGAAGCTGCTAAATGATAATTAATTACCCCCTAGCAGCTTGAGTAGGCGTGACAGACATCTAAGCCACTTAAGTTGATTGCAATTTAGCGAGAATCCTCTTGGAGATAGATCGATCCACAGTTAGTACGAGAGGGACTGGGAATGGTCCCAAAGGTTTGGTATTCTGAAGGTTCGCTATAACAAATAATTGTGAAAAATTCCTCTAAAACTGACTGCTATGCCAACTGACAAGTTTCAGTAGGGCCCTTTCAGTATTCCGAAGGGTTGGTTATGACAAAATTCAGTATTCCCAAAAAGGTTATTGATGCAATAGCTGCATTAGTTCCATAATCGGTGCAAGCATTGACCTCCGTGTCAAAGAAACAAAATAAAGGAGGTCCTTTGATATTAGAATTTTTTGCAGATTTTTTTTGAAGATTTCGCGCATGAGTAATTCTATAGATTACAATTAAGACCCCATTCTCATACCTTGGTCCCTCTAGCAGGATCGGTCCATCTCTGAGAAGATTCTCCCTAAGTTGCACTACGCTTAGATGTCTGGCACGCCCACTGAAGATGTTAGGGGCTAATCTCCTCGGAGATGGACTGATCAATCTAGGTACCAGTATGGGAATGGGGTCTTAGAATTAAACTATAAAGTACAAAATAATGTGTAACTCACTCTAGCTCTTAATAAAGCTTAGATATACCCTGGTAATTATGCTCTAAAGCTAATGAGAATATCAAC
Source organism: Lingula anatina (assembly GCF_001039355.2). The sequence goes on along the minus strand of NW_019776174.1, from coordinate 3,391 downwards.
TGCACATTGTGTTTCGTGAAATTTTCAAAAAAGCATGGACTTTTAGTAACCAATGGCAATTTGGAATTTTAGTACCCAGGTGTTTTGTTTATTATACTTTCTTTGGTATTTTTGCACTCTATCTGTCCTGTTAGCGTATTCTGGCATAGCCAACCTTTGTCATGGCGGACATTCGGCATAGGTAATCGTTGTCATATAGAAGCACACCTGGAACAATAAACTTATTCATTTTATAACATCACTAATTTTTTTTTGTTTGTTTTGTTTTCATGTATGTGCAAGTGTCATAAAGTGTCTAGAACAATGCAAAAACAAGAAAAGTTTAATTAATTATCCAAGGCTTCAAAAACATGCACCATTTTGAATCAACCAAATTTCAGTGTGGATAATGCATTTCAAGATTCACAGTCTCAAACTTTACTTATATGTTAGGCAGATAAAGTCCAAGACAGACAAGAATAACCAGTTTCAAAATTTAATATATCTGAGTTGTTATCATATTACCTGAATCTATATATGAATGTCATTCACTGTATCATTGGAAATCAAATTTTAAAGGACGCATTCAGTTGTAAAAGGTTTGAATAAATTACTGGTATGGTTTCATATCCTCTATAACTACCCCCAAGTTAAAATTGGCTTCAAATCTGTCACTAAAGGAATGGTGTGATGAATAAAAATAAAAGTTTGTATTGCCAAAAAAGAGTTTGGTCAAGCTCAGTGATGGACTGATTTCTTGGGTCAGTTTCAAGGGGTTAGTTTTATTATTGGAAGAAAAACAGAGTTGAGCCTTAATTTGGACAAATGAAATGTTTTAGTCCTGAATTTATTAGGGCAATAATACAACTTTTGGTCAAGATATGATAAGGGCAATCATAAATCTTATGACTTTCATGAATTCCAATTCAAAAGCCAAAAGATAAGACAGGTTGTTAATTATGGGTTACACAAGACTGAATAGGTCACTTATCAGCCTTGCAGTTTTGCAGCTAGACAAGTCATGAGGGCCCTTGACTGTGCCTAATAAAATGTCTTCTGTCAATCCTTTCATCATATACACACTCCACTGTAAAGCATCCTTGTTCTAAAACATTATGCAACATTTTCTGTAATCTAGAAAACCACACAAATTAGTCATTCAAGTGTGCATTGTTAAAATCATTAAGAAGTATCATTTCTTTTTTGGCCAAATTAAAACTTTTGGTAATTTTTATTCATCAGCCCTTTTGGACTAGTACAGGCTTCAGGCACTAATTAGAAAATCATTTAGCTGAAAAATGATCATTAACCTCCAATCAATCATAGCAGTAATGAGAGGATGGCACAGAACTAAACCTTAAGTGACACAACCTGGTCTTCCCCTCCCAGTGTCTGGGGCTTGGACGAGGGTCTAATCTTAGTACATTTGTCACATAAATAGCTTTTCGTGACAATGGTAGATTATTTGTAGTTTTTAATTACTATTTCACTTGTATATAAAGATGGGATTTTCCCCAGTCAGTATTTTATTTTGTGTATTGTATTCTATTCATTGATTTTTTTCTGAACAATGTTTTAGCGGTTTTTTTATTTTTAATAAAATGCTGCCACCAGTGTGGGTTACTCTCATCTGGTTACTTGCACATGAAATGTTTTTTTTTTCTTTGAACACTTTCCTATACAAGTCACATCTTCTCTGTATGTGGAGCCACTACTTGAGATTCACTCTTCTCTGTACACTGTATACAACTCAGCTGACTGCTAATTATGGTTACTGATTATGGCACCGACTCACATCTAACATTGCAATAATTAACTCTCAAATTCTTAGTCTTACTCTACATTTACCTTACTGTACTTACATACTTGTTTGGGGATATGAATCTGTGAACCTGCCTCAGACTTTATTTACACTTTCTCAAAAGTGGACCACCCTGAATGGCTCACTGCAATGCTTGGTTGCCATTTAATGACAGCAGGGAAAGTGGATGGGTCACTTCAAACCCCTCTGTTAGGTGAATTTGATAGCCCTACCAGCCATTCCAATGCATTATAAGCCATGCATTCAGCAGCTACTAACAATACACCGGCTGAATACAAACAAAATGCTAATTTTAACCATGTATTTAAAACTGCAAAAACCAGTACAATATTGGCTTGACCATCATGATCAGTCATCATGCCAAAGTTCCTAACCCTACCTGGAAATTATTTCTGAACTTTTCTATAAGTTCCTAGTTTTATGAAGCTGACCAGTTCTTGATTATATATATATATCCAAGTCTCATCGTACAATTTTATCACTGTTACTTTTTATAAACCACTTGTACTCAAGACTGTTTTCAGGTGTTCTTGAACATTACATCATTGAATAGGCAATTAGTGCTACAAAGCAAATTCTTGTAATGCCACAAATGTATTAAGGTCTTCACAACAGGTGCACAGGAGTATAATGTTTCTGCATTATATTTGATATTACATTTAACTAAGGTATTTCCCCCTGATTATCGTGTAGTATCTCATCTTCCCTTTGTGTCTCTGATTGAATAGTATCATAATAAACTTAATTTTTCACTTCCATGAAAGTTTTGATTTACCTAGAATTATATTTTGGTTTTCATAAATACTATGACCTTTTTCTAAATTTCTTTTTGACTGTTCAGGGTTCCAAGATTTTAAATCTAGTATTCATATACTGTATTGTTTTTGAAAAATGATCATTTACTTAGAAACATAAAAATATAAGAAACAGCTATAATAAACTTATGTCACAAGTGCATCACCAGTTTAAATACCCACAGGGGAGGTGTCTGCTGTTCTGAAAACTAAGGGGGCCTTAATTTGAAATACACCAATATTCTGTAGGTCTGCTATTCCCAAGGTTTGAGGGTCCACTATCCCAAAGCTTCGATATTCCAAAAATTTTTATTTATGCGATAGCTGCATGAATTGTGTAATTGAGGCGAGCTCTGACATCTGTGCACATGTCAAGGAAAACCACTGGTGCTTTGTTTACTATATACTGTTTACTACAGTATCTTTGCCCTCTATCTGTACAGAATAGCAGACCCTTCAGAAAAGCAGACCCTCTGAATATAGAAGTGCATCCCCCACAGGTTCAACGTTGCTGGGCCGGACCGTGTTAGGAATTGGTTGACCTGTGAACTTTTCTCACTCAGGGAAGCGATCTTTACTTTTGTTCTCAAAATATTACTCATATGACATTTAAAATGCTTTGGGAAACAACCAAAAGTTGCAGTGATTGTTTTGGGATATGAAAATGTTTTGATTTGATTAAGATGAGGCTTACCAATACTTGTTCTGCAGGACACCAGTAATAATTACAGTTTGCTTTAAATGAAAGCTCCATGATTACTTGACTCGTTCTTGTAAAGCTGACCCCTTTCCCTCA
>NW_019776173.1:66777-98150 GCF_001039355.2 Lingula anatina | reverse complement strand
CCCCCCCCCCACAGCATCAGGACCAGCCCCCATACACACATGTCCTGGTCAGTCAAACTGCATTCCACCTCACTCCAGTGAAGGTGAGTATCTTCAACCATGCCAGCAATGTTACTGCTATGAGAGGTATGCTGTCTTCACGTCTATAATACATAGCTTCTACACCATTCCAGGATTACATGGAATTATATGTGTAAACACCCAAAGGGCAGTGGAGGGGTCGGGGAGAGGGGGGGGGGGGGCATGTCAAGATATCACTTGTATAACTGAGTATTTGACAGACTTAGTGAATGGTTGGTTCAATAACAAAGTGATCAACTCAGTCACTGATTGGTTTTATTCACTGACTAATTTAGCGACTGATGAATTCAGTAATGATCATTACTCACTACTGATCACAAAACTTTTTTTTTTTGAAAAATTAAAAAAAAAATGGCAAATTTTTAAACTCGGATAGAAAGTGAAAAATATTAGCTTTGGCTTTCTCTAAGCCACGTCTGCTGTCATGCTTGTAAAACTGTAAACCATCAGAAAAAAAAAGAAAGCAATCAAAACCAGACTCACGCATTCATCATTACATGTGCACAGCACTTACGAGATATTCCTTGTCTTTTATCTAATTAATCAAAACGTCCTTCAGGTTTTTTGAGTGCATCAAAACTATCTCTTAGTGCAAACAGACTGAAGTCTGATTAAGTCTACCTGTCTAAGAACATTACAATTACCTTGCCATAAAAATGCAAACTGAAACACTTCACAATGTCGCAGTAACACGCAGAAACTGTTGAAGCAATAAATAACATCAACTACGTGAACTACAGTGCAGAATAGACTCTACCTTATAACATACACTTGCTAGGCCATACTCCACATCAGAACATTGCACATAATCACTTAAGGCTTTTATTAAGTGTTGAAACTGTTGATGCAGTAAATTACATTAAACCTTGACATTTCCCATAGGTGAAATGTACAAGGCACAGGTTAAGACACTTCAGCTTCTGACACATGCTAAGACTTGGGGTCTTGCATATTACTTGTGTCTGCCAAGTTATCGTCTCTCAATTTCTGGATAAAAAGAACAAAAAAAAAACTGAGTTCAAGATCACTTTCTATCTCGCTAATCTCAATGCGACTCATCTTAGAGATGCAATTGTACTTAATAACACCGCAGATTCTGCTTACTTTGGATATACTGGGACTGCAGTAAAACCTATAAAAGTTGCACAAATATCCTTGTTAGTCAATGTTTCACACAATTCCAAAGATAAAATAATATTTTTTTTATTTTTTTGTAAATAACTGTAAGGTATCATAAGGTAATTAGCAGATTCCACTATAATTTATTATTATTTGACATTATAAGATAAAATAGAGCAAACATTTTTAAATGCGTAATATTTTTTTTTCTATTTTCCAGGCTACTTTCCCCTGGATCCAGCGTTCTGTGTCATCTGGGCTATGACAGACGTATGCATGTGCACAGCCTCCATATGGCATATGTGTACCATGTCCATGGATCGCTACTTCACTCTCCGCTATCCAATGAAATATGGACGCAACAAGACCAAGAAAATGGTGGCACTGAAAATCTGCAGTGTCTGGATTATTTCACTGGCGATATCGAGCCCGATAGCTATCTCAGGATTCACGGATTATTCAAATGTTTTCAATAATGGTGTCTGTGTTCCTACCATGACTAATTTCATTATTTATGGATCTCTCTTTGCCTTTTACATCCCTCTTCTTATCATGATTGTGACATACGTTTTGACGCTGCTGATTTTGTATCGCAATCAGAAACACATGCACAACTCTAAAATGAGGCACAGTAAAAGTGACAGTTTCCGCTCATCTATAGGATCAAATGTTGGTCAGACGGCGACTATAATGCAGTGTCAATTGTCTGGGATACAGGAGGAACCTATCTCTATTGAGAAACAAAAATCATCAGAAGCTCGCACACAGCGAATTTCTCACCAATCAACTAGCAGCAGTGTTAGCAGTATAAGCAGTGATGGCGGCAACAGTCGAAAGTTTTCAGTGGAAGATTTGGAAACTGGTGTTATTAACAGGGCCTCTTCTTGCACTATGCTCACATCAAGAGGGACATCAAGTGATACACCACCGCGGCCGCGCTCTCAGACTGTTAGCATGAACCCTTTACAAAATTTGACAAAAAATGCCTTCCTATCCCTGTTGGTTACTATGGGAACCCCACTGGAGCTAAAACCAAAAGAGGATCTCGTCGACATTAAGGCTCACTCGTTTTCTTCTATGGTGGCTGATACCATAGAGAGACTGTCATCATCGCACCAAGGTAGTAACTGGAGTCAAAACGACTGCAAAAATCTGGAGGAAAGGCAGCCATTTTGTCGCCCTGACTCAAAAACGGGACCTTTCCTACATATAAATTCACCACCTGGGAGTAGAAGTAGTTCAATCTCTAGTGCAGAATGCAAGGAATATAATGCTGCTAATGACGATGATGGGAGTATGGAATATGATGAACATCATCTGTATGATAACAATAACAAAGAGAGACAATTACCTGGTAATTACAATGCTGTACAAAATAAAAAGCAGCACAGGTCTGCCATTAACTGTGAACAAGACTGCCATTCCTTCAGTAATAATAACCAGGTAAAACACCATATTCATGATGGTATAAATCCAAACAGTAACCTGGAGTTGAAAAGTCCTAGTTTTCCAATTGAAGATGTTATAAATACTTCACAAAACAATGTTCAATCTACCAGCTCTCACGCTTCCACTACATCTGTTCACTCAGGAGCTAGTGACAATCTTCATGTTTCTTCATCTTCTAATATTTATTCTGGAATTAAAGTTTTAAGACAAGAGTTTCCAAATAATTGCTTTGTGGAGCAAAGGGATACCCCTAGCAATGGCTATGTTCCATCTGATCCCCCAAGCAATGGTTATGTTCCTTCAGACCCACCTAGTAACGGCCATGCCCATTCTTTTCTGACTAACGGCAGCGCTCCAAACTCTGTGCAAGAGACAGACATATTGCATTCTGACCACGAGGAAAACTCAGATCATTCAACAAAGATTTCAAAACCAAACACAAATAAAAAGAAATCTAGATTTTGGGAAATCCTTGCTACCAGATTTCGGGATTACAAAACGAGAGTTTCAGAAAATCAAATCAACAATGGACAAGACAATACTACTCCCACAGTTACAGTGCCAAAGGAGAATCAGAACTTATTGATGCCTCCTGGTCCTCTGGAGGCTGTCACCACAAGTGGTGCCCATCTGCAGGTAGGTGGCACCACCACAATCAACAACGCCAGCAGGAATTCCTCCGTTGTGTTCCAGGCTCACAGCGATATTAACCACAGTAGTTCCAGTAACGGGGTTGTCATACACCCTGACGAGCCACAGCCACCTAATGTGCCAACCAAAAAATTTGGCACCTGTTGTGAACCCGTACAAACGCTTTGTCAGACAGGTCTTGATTTCGTGCACCGCTGTCGTCTCAGTTGTGCAGCAGCTAAAACTGTGGACAAAAAGATATCACTAGAAAGCCTACGAAGGAATAACAAACTGTCGCGCCACAGAGCAAGCAACGAGAAGAAAGCATCCAAGGTGCTTGGGATCATCTTTGCCATTTTTGTGATCTTGTGGGCACCTTTTTTTGTCTTGAATGTCCTATCTGTCACCTGTACTCCATGCATGGCAGAAACAACTGAGGACACGTTTACCGTCTTTGTTTGGCTGGGTTACGTGGCCTCACTGGCCAACCCCATCATCTATACCATGTTTAATACTTCATTTCGGAGGGCTTTTATTCGTATTTTGACTTGTAAGAAAACTCACCGTCATCATCATCATTACCACTACGGCAGGACACTTGCTGCGGAGCACAGAGTGAGACACAGATCCATGAGTCTGAGGGAATAATTACCCTTCTTAACATTTACTTATTGTAAACCCATGGTTCATAAAAGATGGAGTATTGTTGGTAAAATGACAGGGATGCTTTCCTCCATTCTTCAGTGCACTGATTATTTAATCTATTTCATGGTACTTTGCACAGCATCGACCATTATAAAGTCACATGAAGGAACATTAGGTCAATGAAGGTACATACGTGGATACATAGTTGTACCTTTGAACTCTTAAGTTAATTTCTCTTGATGTCAAAGTGGCAGATTTGTTGTTTAATGCCAACTCCTGACTAACTGAAAAATATATTTTATTTTGTTGATAAAAGGTTTTGTGCAACCTCTTGTAAAACTTTTTTCTCTGCATCAAACTGTTTCACCATTTCAATTTAAAGATGGCCAAAGGATGCACATTTGTTTCAAATGACCAGTTTTTCATACTGATGGTGCTTTTTGCCAAGAATTCTTAGCTGCTTCACAATTTAGCAGAGTTTATGTACAGCCAATTTAATTGGCTCTTGATAAGAACGGAAAAACTGTCACTGTGAATACCAAGGTTAACCAGACAACTTTGAAAATGTTTCTAAATTGATCTCAAAAGATAAAAACATCTGAAGGAGATATTTTTAGAAGATTACTTGATACTTTTAGAGCAGTGCTGACATACCTGCTTGAATTTGTCTGTTCTAATTATGCTTGATACAATTAAAAACATCATTTCTACAAGCAGATTTGTTGATAAAAGAAGACAAGACCTTCTAGGAACTGTGCTGTTTTGACTTTTTTTCTTTGTTTTCCTTTTTTTTAACTTAAATTAATGAAATCAGAAACAAAAAGCTTAGTCTTTTTCTACGAACATCCTAAGAGAACACTATGATGTTATAATCTTCAGAATGGCTTATTTTCAAGCCAAGTCAATTTTAACAGCTTCCATATAGCATAAATTAGCTGTAGGTGTTCTGCTGATTAATCAGTAATAAAACTAAGCCAATATATTGTATTCAAGTATTGGTGACATGGTATGTGTTATGCTCTAGACATTTAACATTATTTGGCAGGCCCGTAGCCTGGGGGATTCGGGGGTTCGAAAGAACCACCCCTTTTGCTGGGAAAAGGTCCACTCTGGGTTAAATTTGATCTAGGTACATGACGTTTTTATGGGAAAAGGTCCAATTTTTCAGAAAAAGAACCCCCCTTTTAAAATTGCTGGCTACGGACCTGTTTGACAATCTCATACTAAGGGGGTAGGGCTGCCAGAGGAAAAAAAAAAAAGCTATAGTTCTTCCCTTACACAAAAGCATTACCAAGTTACTCAGAAAACAGAGCTCAATGGTTGCTGTATAGAGAAACATTCCAGTCACATCACCTTTTCAATCCTTCCTGCTCATACTGAATATAAGAACCCAAGATTAATGATTCTTTATCTAACGGACTATAAAAACCAGAGATATGAAGTTCTGTCTGATACATGATGTTGATAACAACCCTATCAAGCTGTAGCTTATAGTTTTCATTGATCAAAGTGAAGTGGGCCTATCGTGTCCCAGCTGCCATGCTATTTGATTGATGTCCATACATTAAAGTTGGAACATTACAATAAATGGTTAAGGCAGGCAAATGTAGGAGTCTCTCTGAAACTGGGTGTCTAGGTAACCCACCTTGCTCAGCGGGCAATTTGATGAAGTTATTTTGTGCTCACCATAGACAGTTTTGGTTCTTTTCACATCCAGCTGTATACTAAACTGATGCACTGTTCAAAATATCCAAGCATTAATAAAAATCTGATGTAATTTAATGGCAATCAAGAACTTTTCTGGTACTTCTGCTGTTGACTGTAATATAACAACAGCATGTTAAAGATTTGAAAAAAAAAGAGAATTTTCTTATGAAAAATATATCTTCAATTTACTCTTTACAATAATTTTTTTTTTAATTTCAATTTTATGAATTAAATTTATTTTAATTTGTTACTAAGGCTTGCTATATAGAGACTGTTTGTATAATGCCTTCTTTCTTAGTTCCTTTTACATTTTGCCCAACATGAATGTTTAAAGGATTGCAAACTCTAAACTCGTAGGTATCTATCAATTACAAAACTAGCTGAAGTTGATGTTGACACAAATAATTTGCCTACTTCACACCTACTAGTACGTTACTTCATATTATTAACCACTAAACATACCAAGAAAAAAAGTTACATAAAGTCCACCCTTTTTTTAAAAGCAAACGGCTTATCAGCAGATGCCTGTGCTATGAAAAGGTTGAGAACAAATGTCAGCAATAAATACACAAAATCAAAGATGCCGACTTGCACAGAAATGCCAAAAGTTGAACATCAAGGGAAAACACTTTGTTACATTGCATGGGAGAATTATTTTCAGTTACATAATTGGATGTTTCAGCACTATCTAGTGAAGAAATTACAACTTCCTAAATCAACACACTCACATTGATCAACTGTAAGCACTTCCTAAACCAACACTCTTCATGGACTGATAAACTTATCAACACTTCGTCAATTATCATGTTGGTTTGATGTCCTTAACAACATCTTTTAACGGACAAGTATCTTAATGGATGTCCTGATGCAATAAATAGACATTTATCTTTGATACTAAATGTATAATACCTTCACTCTTCAAACTACACTGCTAGGAGGTACTGATGCAATCTAGTAAAAATAACTCCTGGCATTTTAAACCATTACTATTCTTCAGTCAATAAACCATACTTTGTTGTTATGAATATATACATCAGAGTAAATGTTGTAATTCCAATGTCAAACAGCATGCAAACACAGTTATTCTGAAAGCAACATTAATATTGTTTGATGTCAATGAACTTTTAAAAAAGGCAATTAATTGAATATTCCTTCATCAAAACTATTACACTCATGAAATGCATACTGATTTCAAAGTTGCGAATTTTATTTAAATATTAAAATATGTTTATTTCTGCTGAAATGATAAAAAACATTTACAGACAAACAAGGAGCATGGCTTTATTGAAAAAATAAACATTATAAGAGAAATGGGAAATAACAATGCAGGAACCCCCTAAAGTAAGTGGCAAGAACAAAAAGAGTTAAAAGAAGTAACTGCAGAGAGAGACAGAAAGATTAGATTGGCCCCAAGATTAAACCCCTGAGGTCTGTATCATTCTTTTTCTCATCTACTTTTTTCATACAATGCCCCACTGGAGTACTGCAACTGTTAAAGGCTTAAAAGAATCATTTTCCCCTGAGTTTTTCCAGACACATGAACACTCTCTCTGCAATCCTATCTGTCGGAACGGAGGTGAGAGTTACGTAAGACGACTGAGAAAAACCTATGAGAAATCTCTCTTCTCACTGGAAGAAAAGATCAGGAGGCCTATTATAGCCTAGACGCTCGATGGAAATTGTGTAACAAGAAATTTAAGAAAGTATTATTCTTGTAGAGACAGATAAGTAGCTGAAGAAAAGGATTGCAATCAATGTAAAATGTTCCTCATACTAAACACAATTTCACAATTTGATATACCCTCCAGAATCCTAATTTTATATCATCACCTAGGTGTCAGTAACATAATATCACTTTTATGAGTTAATCTTTTTCATTGAACTCATGACTTTTTGTTTTTAATCTTATTTCATTTTTTCAGTTCTTCTTATTTTAGAAATTTGATCACCATTCTTTTTCAGTGTATGCTCCAAATTTTTCTGTTTCAAATATAACCCTATTTTTTGTGTCACCTTAACCATCATTTTTCCCTACTTATTTTTATCACACTGTAAGCCAATTTGCAGGCAAAATATCTTATATAATCCCAGCAATATTTTCACCCAATGTAAGGCATGTTGCTAAAGGGCCTTCCACATTGGACCAAAGTAACTCCAATTTAACATTTACACAGAAGAGTGAGCCCAACTCAGGCACATAGAAAACCATCAACATAGTTCCCCGGTGATAAGATAAAATAAGACNCACACTGTAAGCCAATTTGCAGGCAAAATATCTTATATAATCCCAGCAATATTTTCACCCAATGTAAGGCATGTTGCTAAAGGGCCTTCCACATTGGACCAAAGTAACTCCAATTTAACATTTACACAGAAGAGTGAGCCCAACTCAGGCACATAGAAAACCATCAACATAGTTCCCCGGTGATAAGATAAAATAAGACCTTGGTGAAGAGGAAGCAGCTCTTCAAGGTGTCCAGGTCTGCAGACAGGGCCATTTCTACTGTGGAGGGCACCTTTCTGACATGAAAATCAATTAATATCAAATTTGGCAAGCAAATAGCCTCAACGGTCCTCAGGAGTGCAGGGGAGAGGGGGGAGTAAAACTGAAATGTTCAATTCTCTTTTTAACACTTTATGAGTACAAATTATCTTTTATACTCTGGTGTAGTACAGAGGGGAAAAGAAACAAAAAATGACAGACTCTATTCTCACTTTTTACCTTTTATAAACAAAAAGTAGTGCATAAGAACATGATAAGTCTGAGCCTTTTGGACAGTGTACGAGACCACACACAGACATGCTTTTACATGCAATATATCAAAAATTATTGATCAATTTATGAAAAGGTATTTATAAATACTTCCTCAACTTTGATGTTTCTCAAATACAGGTGACGCCTGCAGTGCAGGTCTCAACCTTGTGGTCAGGCAGGAGAAACCACCCCTAATTTCTCTATCAAAGAAATTTTAAAAAGATTAAAAGCTGTCAACATTTTGATAAAATGAAGCTCGCACCTTCATCTGTCAGTGACTAAACCAGTAACTATTCATAGGATACGTGAGACAAATAAGAACAAGAAACAAACTGATCTACGATTGTCAGACCCTTATGTATCTGATACTCCAGGAAACACTTTACTACCAGTGAATGGCAAAGGGCAATATCAGCTCTTTTGATGCCCATTTTTCAAGGAGTTCTCAAGCATAAAAGTACATGGGTTTATCTTTAATGAGAAGTGCTCGCATTGGTAAGGTCTTCCCAAGCACTTTTATTTTACCCATGTAGAAAGCTTTGATGGTTTGTATGTTTAGGTACTTGTATTGCTATGGTTTTCCAAATTTGACTCTCCATTCAGTCACTTTACAATAATCATAAAACCTAGTCCATTGCATAGTTCTTCATTCTAAAACTAATTCTCTCTCTCTCTCCATCTCTCGCTCTCTCTCTCTCTCTTTCTCTCTCCACATGCCCACTCAAATCCCCAACTTTTAAACAAGTCTTAGAATCAAAATCAGAAAAAGAAGACTTTAAATACCAAATCTCCCACACATCTCAAACTGAATGATGATTGGTCAAAAGAAAATGAGCACAAATGGATGCACCCATCCATGTATTAGTTACTTTGTTCCTATGTTGAATCCTAAGCTTTTGGCATATTCAAAACAATCTTAACAGAAATAGAAACCAGCCAATAATGTTTTTTTACTGTGTATATGTACAGACACCAATTGTCATAGGCAGGGGCATGGGGGGGGGAGACATCCTTGCACTCCAGAATAAGGAAATATCAATAACCCTCGATCTACAACCAATAATCTGTGCTCTTTAATCTGTCATATTTCTTCCCTAGTCAGTTATATAGCCTTTCCTGCAATATCCAGAGGTCATTGCCCCATTTCTTCCCTCTCTATAAAATCCATTACCCTAAATATCTTGGTATCTCTGTTCCAATCACATAAGAAGGTAATGCGTAGATTAAACGAGCTCTTCCCTCAACCTTTGCTTCACATCAACTTGAGAAGGCATACTCAGGCACACCTCTCTGCTTACTGCCAAAACTGTTATGTAACGCCAATTACTTAGCATTTCCGCAGTACTCAAAAATCAATTTGCATGTTTTTTTTCTTTTATTTAGTAGGAGTACATTAAAAAACATACATATAAACAATAATGAATTCGTCAGAATAATTTTGGAGTCAGTTTGTATTACGTAATAAGGACACAGATAAGGATATTTTATGGTTTATTTTTCTATTTCTCCATAAAAAATATATTTGTAGACATAGAAATAAGAAGAAATTTTCAACCTTAGTGAAAGAAAAACCAAAGTCATTCTTTAGTTCCTCACCTGAGCAATTTATTCTTCTCGCAATCAATCACTCAGTGTGGGTTCACAGCATGCAGCCAAGTAATCAACAGTCAACAGGCCCTTCCATTGACACTTTCTGATTTTTATGGTCTTTGACCCCAGCGTGACATAATCCAGTCAACATTCTTGTCTTGTCAACAATTTGTACGAAATGGTTAAGTCAAAGTCGGAAATAGCAAAAAAGCATCTTCTCTAAAAGGGCTCTTTGAATTGAGAGTCGATTGAGTTACTGTTTTATCTCGGCTAATGTGAAACAGTAGTTGTTCATTTCCTGTTTGTCATCAGTACAAATCAGTGGACTGTGCAGAGGAGATCATTGAATCAGTGAAGATACTCCAGGTAAAGGATCTTGTCTGGAGTTAGAAGTACTCTTAACTGGTGTGGTATTTCACTGAGGTTTACAGAGATATAATTATTTCACTGGGTTTTACAGAGATAAAATTAAGCTTTTCTTATTCGTCTGTGTGTTTGTCTGTCTGTCAGCCTGCCTGTCTGTCTGTCTGTTTGTCTGTCTGTCTGTCTGTCATGTTTCTACTGACTTATCTGCCAATAAAACATTCTACCAATAAAGTGTGATGGAAAACCATCTTTTTCTTCTTAGAAAAATCACCTTTGAAATGTAACCTGATAGCAACAAGACATGTCATGTCATTGAAATCAAAATTAACACAGTTTTCAATTATCCTTCTAAGAAATTTTCCCCTCCCAACCTGACATATCTTGGCTAATATCTTGGAAAACAAAATCTGGATGTCATGAAAATTTAAGGTTAAACATAATGATTCCTGGTAATCCTTGCAGGAAACCTTCAAACCTCTGACAGGCAGATTTTTCATTCTTCACCTGGCACTAAAACCTTCTTACTATTTATGCACACCTAAATTGTTTCACATTAATCTGGTGGCAGAGTAAAAAAGATAAAAAAGGAAAAAAATGAGACACCAGTCTAAATACTGGAAAATGCTCAACTTCCAATGCCCATAAAAGAAAATTAAAAAAGTGCTAAACAGTTTAATCTAAAAAAAAACACTGAAAACACTCAGCTTTCTATGCCACAGAGAAATGCATAAAAACATTGTTCTTTTTTATATAAAGGATCTCCATGAACATGAAAATTTGAAAAAGCTTTGGAAAACCCAAAATGTTATTTAAAACATTTAGTTGCGCTGGGGCAGAACTTGCTCAGAAGAGGAATAAAACTTTTCTCACCAAGTTAAACCCTAATGATGGCAGAGTTATCTTCTGTAAATCAATTTTGTTCCCAGAGGAGCAGCTGGGAAAGTTTTCTGCTTAAATCATTGAACACTGACAGCATTCAGAACCAAAGTTGATTCGTGGACTTACAGATCTATGTATCAAATACGGCAGACCCAGTTAAAAGTTTGCTGCGTAATATCCACGGGGAATGATCAGAGGCTAGTAGGGGATTATGTGGCAAGCTTTCAAGTGAGTCATCCATATTTGATCTGCAGATCTGTTAGTCCATGAATCAACTTTGGTTGTTAATGCCGTCGATGTTCTGAATACATCCATAGACAGGCTTTATGTTTAGCATAAACCTCTCAACTTCATCCTCCCTACCTATAACAACAACATNTTCCTGGTAATCCTTGCAGGAAACCTTCAAACCTCTGACAGGCAGATTTTTCATTCTTCACCTGGCACTAAAACCTTCTTACTATTTATGCACACCTAAATTGTTTCACATTAATCTGGTGGCAGAGTAAAAAAGATAAAAAAGGAAAAAAATGAGACACCAGTCTAAATACTGGAAAATGCTCAACTTCCAATGCCCATAAAAGAAAATTAAAAAAGTGCTAAACAGTTTAATCTAAAAAAAAACACTGAAAACACTCAGCTTTCTATGCCACAGAGAAATGCATAAAAACATTGTTCTTTTTTATATAAAGGATCTCCATGAACATGAAAATTTGAAAAAGCTTTGGAAAACCCAAAATGTTATTTAAAACATTTAGTTGCGCTGGGGCAGAACTTGCTCAGAAGAGGAATAAAACTTTTCTCACCAAGTTAAACCCTAATGATGGCAGAGTTATCTTCTGTAAATCAATTTTGTTCCCAGAGGAGCAGCTGGGAAAGTTTTCTGCTTAAATCATTGAACACTGACAGCATTCAGAACCAAAGTTGATTCGTGGACTTACAGATCTATGTATCAAATACGGCAGACCCAGTTAAAAGTTTGCTGCGTAATATCCACGGGGAATGATCAGAGGCTAGTAGGGGATTATGTGGCAAGCTTTCAAGTGAGTCATCCATATTTGATCTGCAGATCTGTTAGTCCATGAATCAACTTTGGTTGTTAATGCCGTCGATGTTCTGAATACATCCATAGACAGGCTTTATGTTTAGCATAAACCTCTCAACTTCATCCTCCCTACCTAGAACAACAACATGGGACAACAGCTCTCCAATCATCACCCTGGTAACCAGTGTTTTTATCCTCTCTACCTAGAACAACAACATGGGACAACAGCTCTCCAATCATCACCCTGGAAACCAGTGTTTTTATCCTCTCTATCTAGAACAACACATGGGACAACAGCTCTCCAATCATCACCCTGGAAACCAGTGTTTTTATCCTCTCTATCTAGAACAACACATGGGACAACAGCTCTCCAATCATCACCCTGGTAACCAGTGTTTTTATCCTCTCTACCTAGAACAACAACATGGGACAACAGCTCTCCAATCATTAACCTGGTAACCAGTGTTTTTATTCTTCTGCAATCACCTTGTTTGGGTGACAGTTTGTATTGGAAAAGCACTCCAAATTTCTCACCTAGCCAAAGCACTTCAATGTCCATCTGGCAAATGTCGCTCCTAATCAGATGATTTACTTTTTCGAAAATTACTTATACACAGAGAAAAAATCTCCCACATGTGACCAGCCTGGCGTGAAATGAATATATTTTGTTTGTTTTGGTGTGCAAAAATGTTATGTTACAAAAAGTGAAATAAGTAGACTTTATTTGGCACATTGCTTTTAATTTTCCTTTTCATTTTATTAATCCCTTATTACTTTACATCAGTATTTCTTATCAATTACATTTATGTTATTTTTTATTCATTCATCTAATCATTTTGATGAGCATAACAAATCAATATAAAAGTAATAATATTATTTAAAAAAATTCAAGCATTTATGATCTTCCTGGCAATAGAAATTTGGCCTCAATCAACCCAATAAGTGCATGGTTTCTAAGTTTCACAAATAAAGAAAACATCTGCCAGAATTCCTATTTCAGAGGTAGAGTGATGGCTCACAAAACACCTGGAATCTTTAGTCAAGACTGGGTATGTGTAGATTTTCTTGTAAATGAAAACAAAATTTGACCCAAAGGTTGCCTTCCAGTGTTGGCCAAGAAAAAAACTAACCTAGATGCCTCAACTCGGGACAAGCAGGATTTAATTTGTTTAATAAATAGTGTGTAGATGGCATGGCTTAAGGTCACTAAACTGGCACGGAGTGTTTGCAAAAAGAAGAAATCCAAAAGTTACAGAAATTTTTTCCACCTTCTAAGCCAAATATACCTTGACTGGTGACTGACCTGCAAGTCTCTCTATTTTAGGTTGATGAACTTTTATGACAAGGCAAAGAATATGATCTCAAAACAGAAAGAGAACTCAAAAAAATTATTGCCCAATTGCTGGAGATTTTTTTTATCTGATGCATACACAGTCCACATGTTGGTCTCCTTTGATGGTACTGAACTCTTCTTGAAGACTGTGTGGGCAAAGTACAGAAAAAAAGTTGGCCCAAACACAGATCATTTTGTACATTAACATGAGAAGATTTTAGTCTATTTAGCACTTAGTTGGAAGGAAATGTCTCTTGGAGTTTACTGACCTACGCAGTGGACTGCGCAATGGCAACATTTCCTGAGGAAAATGATACAAAAATCCTCCTATAACATATTTATTTTACCCCTTAACACAACAAGTAAGTGATTCAACACAGTGTGTGCTAAATACCCTGAGTGTTGAGTAAACAAGAACGGTAATATCTGAAGGGAAAATGAAAACTGTGAACTACTCAAGGTGTAGAGGTCAGCATGTTCTGAGAGGTAAAAAAAAGAGAAATGAAAACTTTGCACACTGTGCAGTGCCAAGGAGGAGTGCATCACACCACTCTCCTCTCCATTATCTTGCTGACTAACATTAAAACTAGGCCCTATTTACACTGGTCGGCGTCCTTTCTGAGTCCTTTCTTGCGACATTAAACTGGGATCGCTGTGGTCGAAGTAAGGAGGCACGGAATCGCTTTGGTTGCAGAATGAATACTCAATGATCAGCCAGTTGTCGGCATGTAAAGTAGTATTTTGTTCTCTCAGATGAAGCCTTGCTATGGGCCACCATCCAGTGTAAAGGGGGGCTTTATTGATTGTTTCTATTTACAATAAGCTCAACAATAACCATCAAGGATCCATTTCACAAAACATGTACATCAATTTGAGCAAAGAATGCTATTAAGTTTTTTCCACAAAGTTTCATTTGAGAGAGAATTTGTAAGGCCCCTTATCCCATTTCATTCAGTCTTTTAACAAGCTGATTTAGACCGCCTTGAGGAACATTTTTATCCTCAGTGGTAACAACAGACCATTTAGATGAGCTAACTCCTTTTTCTTGTAGGTCAGTTCCCTGTAAAATGCTCTTAGATCAAAGTTACAAGGTACTGGCTATTACCACAGTCAGCTTCACCATATTTAGTCAGCTAAGTTAAGGCTTAAAACACATCAAACTTTTTGTGCAATGCCACCCAAGACTCATGGGCCTCATATACAAATAAAAAATGTCTTCGATTAAAAAGCAGAACAGTTGAACCAGAAAACAGCCTCTTCTATCTATAAAACAGTCACCTTCCAGCACATAATGTCCATTCTAAATTGCTTCTTTACTCTTGCCATGCTCAGCAGCACCCTCTAAAGCTGCTGGAGTCACATGTAAAAACGAAAAAAAAAAATACACTAATGAAAATCCACAACATTCACATGATGCCAGGTAATAAAGATTTTAGTGAAATATGATTAACAAGTTCTGCAAAATGTCTTTTGTGAACTAAAACATTGAAGCTGATATAAAAATAATATCTTTATTGCTGACCCCCAACGGGGTTGAGAACATAATCTCTGTAAACAGATTTTTCAAAAAAGACTTACTTGCAGAATAAAAGGTCATTAGTTTGTGCCCCATAGGGCCATGACATAAGAGAACTTATCACAACTTATCACATAAAAAAGTGACAAAAATCCAAACAGAAAATAACGTGTTCAGAATCAGAAAGTCAACCTTAAAACACTGCTCTATACAACTTTATGTCAAAACTCACACTANCGTCAACTTGAGAAGGCATACTCAGGCACACCTCTCTGCTTACTGCCAAAACTGTTATGTAACGCCAATTACTTAGCATTTCCGCAGTACTCAAAAATCAATTTGCATGTTTTTTTTCTTTTATTTAGTAGGAGTACATTAAAAAACATACATATAAACAATAATGAATTCGTCAGAATAATTTTGGAGTCAGTTTGTATTACGTAATAAGGACACAGATAAGGATATTTTATGGTTTATTTTTCTATTTCTCCATAAAAAATATATTTGTAGACATAGAAATAAGAACAAATTTTCAACCTTAGTGAAAGAAAAACCAAAGTCATTCTTTAGTTCCTCACCTGAGCAATTTATTCCACTTGCAATCAATCACTCAGTGTGGGTTCACAGCATGCAGCCAAGTAATCAACAGTCAACAGGCCCTTCCATTGACACTTTCTGATTTTTATGGTCTTTGACCCCAGCGTGACATAATCCAATCAACATTCTTGTCTTGTCAACAATTTGTACGAAATGGTTAAGGCAAAAGTCAGAAATAGCAAAAAAGCATCTTCTCTAAAAGGGCTCTTTGAATTGAGAGTTGATTGAGTTACTGTTTTATCTCGGCTAATGTGAAACAGTAGTTGTTCATTTCCTGTTTGTCATCAGTACAAATCAGTGGACTGTGCAGAGGAGATCATTGAATCAGTGAAGATACTCCCGGTAAAGGATCTTGTCTGGAGTTGGAAGTACTCTTAACTGGTGTGGTATTTCACTGAGGTTTACAGAGATATAATTATTTCACTGGGTTTTACAGAGATAAAATTAAGCTTTTCTTATTCGTCTGTGTGTTTGTCTGTCTGTCAGCCTGCCTGTCTGTTTGTCTGTTTGTCTGTCTGTCTGTCTGTCATGTTTCTACTGACATATCTGCCAATAAAACATTCTACCAATAAAGTGTGATGGAAAACCATCTTTTTCTTCTTAGAAAAATCACCTTTGAAATGTAACTTGATAGCAACAAGACATGTCATGTCGTTGAAATCAAAATTAACACAGTTTTCAATTATCCTTCTAAGAAATTTTCCCTTCCCAACCTGACATATCTTGGCTAATATCTTGGAAAACAAAATCTGGATGTCATGAAAATTTAAGGTTAAACATAATGATTCCTGGTAATCCTTGCAGGAAACCTTCAAACCTCTGACAGGCAGATTTTTCATTCTTCACCTGGCACTAAAACCTTCTTACTATTTATGCACACTTAAATTGTTTCACATTAATCTGGTGGCAGAGTAAAAAAGATAAAAAAGGAAAAAAATGAGACACCAGTCTAAATACTGGAAAATGAAAAATACAGTGTTTTTATCCAATGCCCATAAAAGACAATTAAAAAAGTGCTAAACAGTTTAATCTAAAAAAAAAACACTGAAAACACTCAGCTTTCTATGCCACAGAGAAATGCATAAAAACATTGTTATTTTTTATATAAAGGATCTCCATGAACATGAAAATTTGAAAAAGCTTTGGAAAACCCAAAATGTTATTTAAAACATTTAGTTGCGCTGGGGCAGAACTTGCTCAGAAGAGGAATAAAACTTTTCTCACCAAGTTAAACCCTAATGATGGCAGAGTTATCTTCTGTAAATCAATTTTGTTCCCAGAGGAGCAGCTGGGAAAGTTTTCTGCTTAAATCATTGAACACTGACAGCATTCAGAACCAAAGTTGATTCGTGGACTTACAGATCTATGTATCAAATACGGCAGACCCAGTTAAAAGTTTGCTGCGTAATATCCACGGGGAATGATCAGAGGCTATTAGGGGATTATGTGGCAAGCTTTCAAGTGAGTCATCCATATTTGATCTGCAGATCTGTTAGTCCATGAATCAACTTTGGTTGTTAATGCTGTCGATGTTCTGAATATATCCATAGACAGGCTTTATGTTTAGCATAAACCTCTCAACTTCATCCTCCCTACCTACAACAACAACATGGGACAACAGCTCTCCAATCATCACCCTGGTAACCAGTGTTTTTATCCTCTCTATCTAGAACAACAACATGGGACAACAGCTCTCCAATCATCACCCTGGTAACCAGTGTTTTTATCCTCTCTACCTAGAACAACAACATGGGACAACAGCTCTCCAATCATCACCCTGGTAACCAGTGTTTTTATCCTCTCTACCTAGAACAACAACATGGAACAACAGCTCTCCAATCATCACCCTGGAAACCAGTGTTTTTATCCTCTCTATCTAGAACAACACATGGGACAACAGCTCTCCAATCATCACCCTGGTAACCAGTGTTTTTATCCTCTCTACCTAGAACAACAACATGGGACAACAGCTCTCCAATCATTAACCTGGTAACCAGTGTTTTTATTCTTCTGCAATCACCTTGTTTGGGTGACAGTTTGTATTGGAAACACAATCCAAATTTCTCACCTAGCCGAAGCACTTCGATGTCCATCTGGCAAATGTCGCTCCTAATCAGATGATTTCCTTTTTCGAAAATTACTTATACACAGAGAAAAAATCTCCCACATGTGACCACCTTGGCATGAAATGAATATATTTTGTTTGTTTTGGTGTGCAAAAATGTTATGTTACAAAAAGTGAAATAAGTAGACTTTATTTGGCACATTGCTTTTAATTTTCCTTTTCATTTTATTAATCCCTTTTTACTTAACATCTGTATTTTTTATCAATTACGTTTATGTTATTTTTTATTCATTCATCTAATCATTTTGATGAGCATAACAAATCAATATAAAAGTAATAATATTATTTCAATGAAATTTGGCCTCAATCAACCCAATAAGTGCATGGTTTCTAAGTTTCACAAATAAAGAAAACGTCTGCCAGAATTCCTATTTCAGAGGTAGAGTGATGGCTCACAAAACACCTGGAATCTTTAGCCAAGACTGAGTATGTGTAGATTTTCTTGTAAATGAAGACAAAATTTGACCCAAAGGTTGCCTTCCAGTGTTGGCCAAGAAAAAAACTAACCTAGATGCCTCAACTCAGGACAAGTAGGATTTAATTTGTTTAATAAATAGTTTGTAGATGGCTTGGCTTAAGGTCACTAAACTGGAACGGAGAGTTTGCAAAAAGAAGAAATCCAAAAGTTACAGAAATTTTTTCCACCTTCTAAGCCAAATATACCTTGACTGGTGACTGACCTGCGAGTCTCTCTATTTTAGGTTGATGAACTTTTATGACAAGGCAAAGAATATGATCTCAAAACAGAAAGAGAACTCAAAAAAAATTATTGCCCAATTGCTGGAGATTTTTTTTATCTGATGCATACACAGTCCTCATGTTGGTCTCCTTTGATGGTACTGAACTCTTCTTGAAGACTGTGTGGGCAAATTACAAAAAAAAAGTTGGCCCAAACACAGATCATTTTGTACATTAACATCAGAAGATTTTAGTCTATTTAGCACTTAGTTGGAAGGAAATGTTTCTTGGAGTTTACTGACCTACGCAGTGGACTGCACAATGGCAACATTTCCTGAGGAAAATGATACAAAAATTCTCCAATAACCTATTTATCTTACACCTTAACACAACAAGTAAGTGAATCAACACAGTGTGTGCTAAATACCCTGAGTGTTGAGTAAACAAGAACAGTAATATCTGAAGGGAAAATGAAAACTGTGAACTACTCAAGGTGTAGAGGTCAGCATGTTCTGAGAGGTAAAAAAAGAGAAATGAAAACTTTGCGCACTGTGCAGTACCAAGGAGGAGTGCATCACACCACTCTTCTCTCCATTATCTTGCTGACTAACATTAAACTTAGGCCCTATTTACACTGGTCGGCGTCCTTTCTGAGTCCTTTCTTGTGACATTAAACTATCATTTCTGTGGTCGAAGTAAGGAGGCACAGAATCGCTTTGGTTGCAGAATGAATACTCAATGATCAGCCAGTTGTCGGCATGTAAAGTAGTATTTTGTTCTCTCAGATGAAGCCTTGCTATGGGCCACCATCCAGTGTAAAGGGGGGCTTTATTGATTGTTTCTATTTACAATAAGCTCAACAATAACCATCAAGGATCCATTTCACAAAACATGTACATCAATTTGAGCAAAGAATGCTATTAAGTTTTTTCCACAAAGTTTCATTTGAGAGAGAATTTGTAAGGCCCCTTATCCCATTTCATTCAGTCTTTTAACAAGCTGATTTAGACCGCCTTGAGGAACATTTTTATCCTCAGTGGTAACAACAGACCATTTAGATGAGCTAACTCCTTTTTCTTGTAGGTCAGTTCCCTGTAAAATTCTCTTAGATCAAAGTTACAAGGTACTGGCTATTACCGCAGTCAACTTCGCCATATTTAGTCAGCTAAGTTAAGGCTTAAAACACTTCAAACTTTTTGTGCAATGCCACCCAAGACTCATGGGCCTCATATACAAATAAAAAATGTCTTCGATTAAAAAGCAGAACAGTTGAACCAGAAAACAGCCTCTTCTATCTATAAAACAGTCACCTTCCAGCACATAATGTCCATTCTAAATTGCTTCTTTACTCTTGCCATGCTCAGCAGCACCCTCTAAAGCTGCTGGAGTCACATGTAAAAACGAAAAAAAAAAATACACTAATGAAAATCCACAACATGCACATGATGCCAGGTAATAAAGATTTTAGTGAAATATGAATAACAAGTTCTGCAAAATGTCTTTTGTGAACTAAAACATTGAAGCTGATATAAAAATAATATCTTTATTGCTCACTCCCAACGGAGTTGAGAACATAATTTCTGTAAACAGATTTTTCAAAAAAGACTTACGCAGAATAAAAGGTCATTAGTTTGTGCCCCATAGAGCCATGACATAAGAGAACTTATCACAACTTATCACGTAAAAAAGTGACAAAAATCCAAACAGAAAAAAAACGTGTTCAGAATCAGAAAGTCAACCTTAAAACACTGCTCTATACAACTGTATGTCAAAACTCACACAACTGTCACCTCTGACCCCAGCCAAACCAGTGACACACTACTTAAATAAAATAATCTGCTAGTTATATATAGTTATATAACAAAAAAAAGACATGACTTATGATTCAGATTAGTACCTACTTTATCTAAAGTAGACTACAACTGATTTGTCTCAAATTTAGGTGACTAAATTTCTAGTCTAAAAGTTAAGCCCAAGTTTTTAGTTGAAACCCTTTTAAGACACCAACCCCAGGCAAGACTTCCATCAGCCCATAGAGAGAGAGTTCCTCACCCTATGCTGCCAGTCTAGCAGTTCTGGTGAGAAAACTTTCTATAAATAACCCCTCCTACAGAGTCTCCTGGCTCATCTAATTGTGCCTGATTGAATCTGAGATTGTGCCAGCAGAAGTGAGGAGGAGAAGAACAACCAAGGAGTAGACAGATAATTGGCAACCAATAGGGAGGCAATGAATGTGATGGATTTTTTCAGCATTTTTGCTTCTACGCTTTCTTGCATGGCTACGGTTTCTTCCTATCAACACAAGATATAACACAACCAAATACTTTCACAGAGTACAAAAACTATTATAATTTGAAGGTCATGAATGGGATGTTGGTAAACCAATTTTAAAACTTGCCATCTCTCTGAACAACAATTATAAGATAAGCAAACGTTATTATACATAATAAGAGGCCATTTTGCCTTGGTCATTGTGTCTACAGTCACGACAGGTCAGTATCACAAGAGGTCCACTGATGATGACCTTGGTGTTTATTGAAAGGTAAATGATGGATGATGATGGAGTATCATTTCTCAGAAATATCAGATCATTTTATGATCTAAGATTGTTTGTGCCAATAAGATTTGGAAAATTGTTGTGTGACAACTTCAAGAAAATTACCTACAGCTGTGGAAATGCTCCTGCAACACGTTTAGCACCAACAACAGTGACAATCAAATAATAATAATTCCTCCAACAAACCACTTTTATACATGGGAATGAGATGGGGCTCTCAATTAAGGACCCAGAATTTAACTGAGGGTGAACAAGGAAAAAAACTGCCTTGCTAGTACTTCACTCAGAAAACATACAAAAGTATACTCCAGCAATTTTCTTATGTATGTTAGGGACGGAGATGGAAAAATGGGTTGGTTTTGTACTGTTTTGTTGTTTATTGGCAGAGCAAAAGGAGAAACCTCTGACAATCTGGGAATACACATATACCCCCCCTCCCCCCAACTGGGTTCTGTCTATTGCCATTCAACAGCAAATGACCACTACGTCTGTGTACAACACCAATAAAAGTACACTTATAAAGACAATCCATCAGAATCAGACAATTTCAATATGATATCAGGAGGTCATCCATCACTCAAGTTGTCTCTTAAATGATGTGTCCAAGGACACGATGACCTGTGGGTGAACCGCCATCAAAATGACGCTATTATTTCCAGGAGTATGATTTCCATGTTCAGCAAGTACCTGAGGAACACATACTGGTAATGCATGGTACCAACCTGTTGTCTTGGCTGTAATTGATA
This sequence comes from Lingula anatina, assembly GCF_001039355.2. The sequence continues at coordinate 76,332 of NW_019776173.1, read as the reverse complement.
AACCATAATCAAAACATTGGTATTTCTCAATAATTAATTATATTTTCTCATACGTCACAGGACAAGAGAATCTGGCTAACAACATCCTACATTTCTCCTCGTTACTCTGGCATAGTCATGAAGAGCAACTGCCAGATGAACTGATTACATTATTCACAATAGTTCATTTATCATCTTATCACCTATATTGAAAATATAACTTTCTACTAGTCTAAGAGTAAAACAAATGAGAAATTTGAGAGATATCAGTTATTCATGAACAGTAGTACTGATAATAGCATATTAGTTGCTTAGCAACAAACTTTTCCTCTAATTAAAAACAATACTGTAGGTGGCAACGTAACTCTCCCTGCATCCATAATCAAAGAAAGGCCCCATCTGAGGTTAATCAACTTTGAATGCTTGGATAGGTTATGGTATTAATTTGTATAGCAAATGATAAAAGACTATTTGCATAATGTACAAATTCACAACACAGTTACATCTATGTCTGCAGTTCAGAAGCTGGTATAATACACAGCTTTCAGGCTTCTGACATGATATATTGGGGTGTTCCTTTTTTCTTTGATTACACCCCTGACATTATTAAATTTTTAATGTTGATGTTTTTCGTTCTCACATTCTTTACATCTCATAATCTATATCTGTCTACCTGTTTCTCTGCCTGTCTATTAGGTGTAATATGACAAAAGAGAGGTAGAACAGTCAAAAAGACTGTTCCACAATACATATAACAACAGAATCAAGTGTTGTACTGTGCAAGGTAATACATTTCCCAAGATCAACAGAGCAATTATGTTCTCAGAACATGATGTTCTCAGAACAATGACATGATATGAAAAAATATGGCATTCTGTTACATATTCTGTTACATATTCAATCAAAAGGTGCACAGGGCTGTACTGGTTGTGCTGCAGCAGCACACCTGATTGCTTCTCAGATCTTCTCTAACACAATCATTCTCAGCACAACCTCTATAATCTGGCTGTACATGTACAGTATCATTTTCCCAAATGCAGATAATGCTGAAAATATATTCACACTACCATATTCATAAATGTTACAATTCTGTCAATCTTTCCCTGAAAATATCACAGCACCAAAGCCAATGTGAAGAGAAAGCAAGCATATAGAAAACTTGGGTCCTACCTGAATAGCAAGAAGCCGAGGGCAGTGACGGCCGTTCTCCTGACATCATCATTGACATCACTGACCTGGAAAAACAACAACAACAACAACATTGTAACATCCAGCCTCTGTGTCCATTAATGTCCATTAATAAAACACCACATTCCTTTTCTATGCTGTAGCTTTGAGCAATTGCCACAAAGGCTATAGATAAAATAATCCATGTAGGAAAATGTGTATGCCCACAAAAACTGGGACACTTCAGTGAAACACTGAGAATACAAAAGGGAAAGAGAATTACCACAATGCCGAAATGCTGAAATTATCAAATGTGTGTGCTTGGCTGATAAATACACCAGTTGGTGGATATGTCTTTAAATGACATCATTGTTAAACGATAACTGTGAATCAAATAAGATTACATGGAGAGAAAACCTTTTCATAGCTTCAGTAAGCAATACCTACAATAAACATTGTTACACTACTGTTGTTTTATCATGCAGTCACTGTATCAGTATTGTCACACTTTTGTTATGGAGATACTACTGTTATCAATACAACTATATGGAGAAAAAATATTTTCTTTTAATTTCCACAAGTCATAATTTTTTTAAACATTTAAGCATTGTAGCACTAGGTCACTTTATCATAGTCTCACAATATAAACATTGTTACAACACTGTTACTATGGCTTCACTACTCACAGCAACATGCAACAACTTCCTGATAGCCTTGTTGTTTCCTGTTCCGCAGTACGCCATGGCAACCGTGTACATGCCTGACCAGCGCAGGATGGGGTCTTTGTCACGTGACAGGCTCTCAATCAGGGTATCGGCCTCCTCCAGCCTACCAAACATGGTCAGCGCAATGCCCACAGCCAAACCACGGAGAATTTTCTCGTGCTGAGTCTCTTGGGCATACTAAAATAAAATATTTAACATTTGTAAAAGATTTAAACATTCTCTGGTAATTATCAAATCTAAATTATTAAAAAAAAATTATAACATTGGATGAATGTATTCAGCTATGTCAAAAATTTCTTTAAAGATATATCTAATCTGAACACCTAACATGACTTCAAAAAATTCAATTAAGCATTCATACTATAGAAAAATATAAGGGATTATGAATTCAAGTCAACAACATCATGTATCAAGGTTATTATCAGTGATGATGTAGAAACTACTCACAGCCACCATATCTTCAATGGCAGTGGCAGACTTGGTGCCCAACATTACCAGCCCCATAGCGAGACCTGCCGCCTCTCCCGTCACTGCGTCATCCTGGTACAGGTTGAACTTGAGCTGTTCATAGATGTCTACAATATAGATGACATGAAAGGTTAATATTTGAATGCTCTCCAGTAACAGTATCATCTTGATATAAGATCAACTTGAGCTTTTCAGAGTTGTATAGAATATAGATGACATGAAAGGTTAGTATTGGAATACAAGACCTGCCGCTTCAGCAGTCACTGTGTCATCTTGATATAGGTTGACCTCAAGTTACTCACAGCCAGACCAATGTCCCAATAACAACAAGCACCACTGCTTAGCATGTTATCTCAGCAAGAAATGTTATCTTCGTCTAACCTGAACTTGAAAGTGCTCACAGATATCAATTTACTATATTATTATTCTTTTTTTTTTTTTTAGATTCATCTTTTGACATTTTTCATCATCATCAAGCAAAGCAGCAGTACAATACAAATGAAAGGACTGATGATATTTCTAGACAATGCTTTATTACACATCACTCACCCTGTCTGGCAGTCCCCATAGCAGCCAGCCCCAATCCAAGACAAGCTCCATGACGGACCATCTGAAATAATACAACATCAATAGCTATCTCAAACTGATAACAACTCTTCATACCAGACTCCTTTAAATACATTGTAAACACCTCATAGAAATATATTAAATTCCATTTTACCATCAAAACATTGGTTATCACAATTATTCTGGAATTGGTGCTTGCCATCACAGACCAAGTGGACCTTCAAAGATGGTGATACCTCTGTAGTAATCTCTTAAGCGATTATTACAGAAAGTCAAGCCTTTTAGAAAAAATATTATGGACTAACTTTAGTAGGAATGGGAAAATCATGTTTACCCCAGGAAAATCCATTTTTTTTATCAAAATGAACAGTTTAAAGATTGGTGGGCATTCATCTGCTTAGGCACACTTATACATAACTTACTTAACCTGGTAAAATGGTTAAACCTAGACTAAAAATGTACATTTATGAAGTAATGAGTATGTTCCACTTACATCAGTGGAAGCATCCTTGAGCTGGTTGAGCAGGTACTCTGTGATCTCTCCGCCATGATTGGCATGGATAAGACCTGAATAATAGGAAACAAAACAAAGCATCATAAACACCATAAGTCAAGACTTACATAAAAAGACAATCCACTCTATCTGTCATAGCATGTTACAAAAATTACAAAAAGTTACACAGCTGTCACAAAAAATATTTCCAATTATTTATTTTATATAGATATATTTAGCCCTTACAGAAAGCAAAGTAATGCAGAATCTACACTTTCTTTGATTTTGTTTGCAAAAACAGACAAAAAAACAGCTATAAATTTCAGTTGACCTTCAAAAATATTTGACAACCATTTACCTAGAGCACAAAGCAAGCATCAATTCATGCAAAGACACATCGTCAAATAAAATCCACTCTTTCCAAGACCACTATTTCCATCTTGCATTAAAATAAAAGACAAAGAAAGGAGACACAGATTCCTGCTGTCAGCCAGAAAAATTCCTGATAACTTACCTAGAGCATACAGACCACCACCCTCACTGTAAGCTGACCCCGGACCAGTGTCCTTGGGCAGGTAGGTGGACATCAAGTTCAGAGCCTCCTTCTCATGACCCTTGTGGATGACACCGAGGCTGGCAGTGGCCGTGAACTTGGCCCAGTTTGTGGCCCTGGCCAGCCACTCCAGGTTGTCCCTAGAAGTAGGTCAGTGTCAAGGTCAGTGTATTTTGCGCCCAAGAAAACTACACTTCACATCACAGTTAATTTTTTTTTTTTTTTCAGAAATAAAGCAATCCTCATGAAAGTTTCATTTTATGAATTTTTTGTCATATGTTAAAAATATAAGAACTTTTTAACATCATAGTATGATTATTTACTATTTAATGCCCTGTTTATTATTATTTTTTTTATATACAAATATCAACAGCTCTATGAACATATCAGAGCCAATTCAGTTAAAAATCAGATCTTAACAAGTATCATCATCATCATCTTATTATTATCATCATTATTATCTATTACCTGAGGAACTGGTCACATGTAGTGCCGGCATGCATGAAGGCGTTGGCCATCACAGTGGCTGTGTGGCAGATAGAGTTGCGTACTGCCTCCTGGAAATAGATATAGGTCAAGGTCAAGGTCAAGGTCAAAGGTAAGGTGACAATACCACATTAAAAAAAATCAATTATTGTTCCCGCTATATTGTTTTCATGCACAACCTACACACAATCTAATCATATTAGATCCAAAAGATCCATCAAACAGTGAAGGTTACCTTGGTATTCTTCAGTATCAACATGTCTGTCTTGTTGTTCCTGATAAGAAACTGCAGGTTGAGAGCAATACTGAAGTCACCTCCCAGGATAGTATGGAGCTTGGTGAACTGCTCCTGGAGCTTACGGTCAGATTCACTCTGGAATAACAACAATATTACATCATTATTATTATTTTTTTTTAAACAACATTATACATTCACCAGCTTGCCACCTCTACTTGTGCTCTGACTTGATCTTTTACAAACTATTGCAAAGTATATCCTAATATTGTTTCTTTTTAAGATCAATTTGCAATTGCGAACAATTTTTTTCACAACTGTGAATAATATATCATACTAATAAAGGGGTAATATAAAAAACAAAATTAGAAGAAAAGAAAAGAAATCTACAACACAATTGCTTAAAGGCCACTTCTTTCCATAAAGTATTTAACTCAACTGCTCTGAAAAGAAACTTATAACTGACATTCAAATATTTCTCTGGAACACTCACCAAATCCTCCAGTTTGGGTGTGGCACTCTCAGCAGGTTTCCCACTGTCTGCATCAACTGTGCTGTCTTCTGTCTCCATAGTACTGTAAACAACATGATAATTACCTTTATGACATGAAGACAACATTTGTTTTACAGTTTCAGCTCTAAAATGCACAATTTTATTACCACAAACTTCATTTAACTATATTAATTTTAAATATATAATCTAAACTAATATAATTATTTCTATTTTAAGGGTTCTTGGTAAAATGGATGTCTCATGTGTCACATATTAGCTGAAAATTTTTGGTCATTCTTACTTTAATTTAGAGTCTTAATAAGTTTCATCTTGTCATTTTAAAAACAACTGACCTCTCTTTGGAGTCCTCTGGTTTGGTTGCCTTCCCGACTGGCGTTGTTGGGATAGGGATGGGCGCTGTGGACCTCAGCGCTGACTGCACTCGCTGTAAGAACTGCTGAGTGGCACTCTCGTATAGATCAAAGGCGATCTGGTACGCCATCAGGGTACTCTCCTGGAAAGGGAGGGAGGGAAACTCTCACTAACTAAAGTGACTTATTTTGGAATGTCTAGTATATTTACTGTGGGTCAATTATATGTAAAATGCTCTGAGGCCAATATTGCAAAAAATTACCTGCTTAGTCCTTCAAACGCATCAAAAATATTTGAAGGAACAAAAGAAGTCATAAAACATTTTCATAAGTAAAACAGTTTGAGGCCAATATTGCAGAAACTACCATGTGAAGTCCTTGAAACAAATGAAAAAATATGTGAAGGAAATAAAAAGGAGTTGGAAAACTAAACCATTCACCTACCTCACTGTCCTTGACCAGTTTTTCCAGGATCTCTGCCACAGCTTGAGGTTCATCCAGGAAGATGTAACACTGAAATATACAGTACAGTGGTAAAAGTTCTTCATGGTAGACGTAATATAAAGTGAAGCTAAGGCAAGCTTTCATATATATAAATTATCTGGCTTACATTACAACAAACAAACAAACAAACAAAGACACACACACACACACACACACATACACACAGGTCCATAATAAACCATGTGATAACAGAGCCAAATAATTACCTGGCAGACATTAATATAGTCAGGTGTCGCAAGTCCCATGTACATCTTGACCAGCACGCGGAGAATGGTGTTACGGAACTGACGGTTCTGAATCAAGGACATCGTCACCTTGTAGGCATACGTCATCATGTCTGACACACTATCCTGGAATTACGTAAAATAATTCATTCAGTGACCAATCATTGAAACATGTTATAAAGTTAACAAGTTTTATAATAAAGTTAGCAGTAGACCAAGGCAGTAGACCTGATTATACTAAATTATCCTTTATCAAAGTAGACAAAAATTTAGCTCAAAAATCTTCAGGTCAACTCTTAGTTTAAATTACTTTTGCAAAGCAATTGACTGCAGCCATAACACCAGCCACAAACTTAAATGTGAAGGTCAGTAAAATAACTCTGATCAGATAACAGCCACTGATTCAGCTTTCTTAGTCCATGATTTCTCACAGGGCCAGTAGACTCAAAGATTTTGGCAGGTCATTCCATTAAGGAATGTGACTGTCTGAGTGATGCTCACATTTTGTGTCATATTTGCACATTTTTTAATTCCTTCCCAACCATTTTCTCTGCTTCACACATTACTTTTAGGTAAATTTCAAAAGTGAAAAGAAAACATCAGTAACCAAAATGGCATCAAATAGTTATGCAAGTATTGCACAAAATGTTTGCCCCACTGGTGTGATGAGACTATGATTTTCTTTGTTGAAAAACCCCTCCACATTTCTATAGACAGGTACTTACAGGTTGCAGAATGGCCTTCTCAAAGATGTCAATTCTCCTGGTCTCTAAGGCAATGCCTACAGCCTGAAATTGGCAAAGTATAGCACATTAATTTCTGAGTGTTCCACATCATGAACAACAATAATTTGTGTATTTAAAATCTGCAAGTTTTTATTTCTATCATCAATAATCCACAGTACCAGAGAAAGAAATTTAACCATTATATTCAACTGTTTTTCATTTATTAACAGACAAATTACACATTTTAAAACTCATAATCTAATCAATTTACTACACTGAAAAGAATTTCTAGATGACAATAAATTAATCTGAAGATATGAGACATTAACCTGTTTGAACTGCTTGTCATCAAAACATCTTTGGAACATTCGGTTCACCACTGCCTCCAGACGGGAATCCATGGGTTTCTGGTCAACATCATCGCTCTCTGCATTGTGGACTCTCATTCTAGTGTAACTATCAATGCATTTTGCTGAAGAAATAGAAGGGAAATTGGACTGCATTTTCTAAAATGTCTACCTTATTGAATTTTATTGCTGAGAATGTCAAGCATCTGCGGGCACCTTGTCATTTTCATTGTCTCTGTTATCCTGATGTTAAATACTTATATGCCCAAGTCTTGCCAGTTTCTTTTCACACACAAATCCATAACCAGTATGATGCATATATTAAATATCTATTCATTTATCTATCCATTTAATTATCTATTTACCTTAGTATTTATTTATTTTTTTTTTAGTCAATAAGCTTTACCTACCAATAATAGTCTCAACATACTCCGAAGTGTCGTTGACATCAAAGAGAGAGCCAGCGCCCAGGGCATAGGTGACGGACTCCTCAAAGGCCCCAAGATGGTAGTACACCTAAAATAAAAACATAATTATGAAATATTTTACATTTGAGGAGCATGTACATGACTGACTCTTCAAAGGCGCCAAGGTGATAGTACCCCTAAATAAAAATATATTCTTTACACTTTCTGTAAAAGATAAAGTAAAGGTTGCAGAGCTTTGTCTGAAATAGAAGAGATAATTGGTGAGAAAAATAAGAGACAACTATCTCCCCTGTTTTGAGAAAATCTTCATAAAGAGTGCTAATACTGGAAAAACCTCGGCAGCACCAAATACTCTCGGCTATGGGACACGATGAAAATACCTGACTGTCCATGGAAATATCTCATGTGAGTAATTTTGCAGTTTGTAACAAAAGCATATAGCAACTGATTTAACTTTTTTAACATCTACAGAACACGTAGGCAGGAAAACAAAACAAAAAAATAAAAAACATAATTTAACCAAGATAATTGTTCCTATGTATAGTGTACGTTACCTTGGAAGCCACCAGAGCTGCCAGTTCTCTGTGCTTGAAGGTGGTATCTTCATACAGCATCTCACTGTAAGATAACAACACATGTATCAACACATACATATATGTAAACTTCATTTCATTTTAGCTATTCAATCATCCAAGTGAAAAAATTGCCCCTTAAAGCTAATATTTATATATTTATTCCAGAGTTTGGGAGCTGAAAACTTACACTTTATTTAATTAGCATTTTTTACTTTACAAAAAGCCGTTTCCTCAAACAAACACTTTGTTTGGAGTTACTTACACCCTTGAAACAGTAACTGTAACTTTGAGCACATAACGTGACAGAGGAAATACTTGCTGTTTTCAGTTTCACATACAGAATAAGAAACATTTATAGTTATTTAACTAACTGGTACTAGTATTTTTTTGTAAATCTTATGAGGGGATGTACCATGCGATTTCAAGAGTTTCAACTTAATTTGGCTGGCAGGCAAAAAGTTAGACAAGTCTGCCTAAGGCCCCATTCAGAATAGGGGACTAACTAGTCCAAGGGTCAAATATGGTGACCCACTACCAAGCTTGCCGTCTAATCCACTAACAGACACTGAAAAGATATCCTGTGGGGAAGTATTCCAGTGGGTCGGCCATATTTGACCCTCGGATTAGTTAGTCCCCTATTCTGAATGGGGCCAGAGATATTAGTGTTTCATGACCAACTTAAGATGGTCCAGCAGACAAAGCACAATAACAAACAAGCATATTCACTTACATCTTGTCAACTGCCTCAGAGATTTCTGCCCAGAATTCATCTACAACTGTGTTCAGTTTATTCAATGAGAAAACCTGCAAAGTAAATAATCCCAGGTTACATGCATAAAGCCATATCAATCTGAAATATCATCCGAGAGTAAATACTTGATTAAGAGATAATTGTATCTAAAATAACCATTTCAGTCTTTGTTTACAGTGCTTTAACATAAAATTAATATTAAAATATACAGAAAAGGTAATGAGCAGTCACAAATGGTGTATGGTTCATTAATTAGCAAGGTATTAATTTATCTATCTTCATTTACACATTATATTATTATTCTTTTATTTAACTTTAATTTTCACTTTATTCATTCAATCATAAATGAGTGTGCTTGTGTGTGTCATCAGTGATTACAATCAAATAAATGTATAAAATAAGACATCATCATACATTCACTTACACTGTAACACACATGCTCAGTAGCACAAAATGTGATATGG
>NW_019776173.1:50832-66464 GCF_001039355.2 Lingula anatina | reverse complement strand
CACTGGCCTGTCACTATAACACACACACAAGCATACACACACACACACATGAGCATATACACACACACACACACACACACACACACACACACACACACACACACACACGAGCATACACACACATGAGATCGCTGTATGTTGTATCCACCTACCTTAACTTCAGGCTCTGGTTCCTCCAGCAGGGCAAGTATGCCAGCTAGAATTAACATTCAGTAGAGTATTATTTAAAATATTTTAAACAGAAGTACTATACATCCACATATGTTGTGTTTGAGCTCTAAATCTTAGCAATATTATAATTTCAAAACTATCTTCAATGATGTTGTTGCCAAAAAAAAAAAATACACCATATATATTTCTGTTCAAAATAAAAACAAATGGATTAAAGTGAAAAATGTTGAACGTATTGTCATGGGTTTCATCACTGTATAAATACTAAAATTCAAGCATTTCACTCACAATATTAGAAATAAATCTAGAACCTGACAGTGACTCAGCACACAATGAACAGACGCACAATTCTACCGCTGTATTTAAAACCAAGTATTTTCTTAAATAGTAAAATATGCGTAAAACCACGATATATAAAAGATAGGGAATATTACCTGCTGACGTGATCTGCATTCTCATTATTTTTGGTTCTCCAGAAACGTCGTAATCGCTGAATGTTTGATTCAAAACAAAAAGCCGGTGTCACCACATGAAGTAGTATGGCGGATTAACCTCGCTTTGACAGAACTTCCGGTATACCTATCTTATATCATTTCTTATAATTAAAATACTAAAAGTCTATTCATTTTATTTCTAAACAATAATTTCAAGTACATTATTAATTATCGTATAAACATGCATAACACCATTTACCCCATATCGTTTAAAATGTTACAATACGAAAATTAATCAAAATACTCTCCAAGCAGTCATTCCAAATACAAGCCTCGCTTTCGAACCTACACCAACACGTGTTCTCTTGGCCATAGTTCTTATCACTTTTTCTGCTTGGTCCTTTCAGCTTAAAGACGACTTTATTGAACATAAATACTTTGGGTCGGTGAGCCCATTTTCTCACATAATCAAACTTTAACAACAGCTTGTACATCAAATATAATTTGAATATTTAAGGAGGGGGGTTATGAGTTTATAAAAGGTGCAATCTGTGTTTATAGGCCTATACAGCGTTATATCTATATTAATCCACCTTTCTAGCTGATTTTGGGGGGGGGGGTCACATGAAATGAAAAGCAACTTTAATAATTAACCTACAGTTAGGCATGAAGACCCCAACACGCGTTTGGAAACCACATAGGGACGTAGGCCCTATAGGCTATAGGCCTAATACAATATAATGTAATTAATATATGAGTAAAATATCCAACAAGCAGGATTTGGGTAATTGCACTTGATCACCTTGAGTTTCATAGAAGGAGGTCCATAGAAACTCGATCATCTCTCTTCTACGGCTGTTTGAACATATGTCGGTGCCGTTTTATGTTACTACGGCTCTTATAATATATATATAGGCCCTAGCCTATCTACTGATGTCGCCTTCCAGCATTGTCATGGCGGAGAAGAATGTTGCACCTGACACGTGTCCCTCAATTAATCTCTGAGGAACCACTTTCTGTATCTTCCTCCTCAGTGAAACAAGAAAAAACCAAGTTAGTTTTTTCATCCCTGTACCCAACATGTTTTAACATGCTAAAACATTAATTTGCCCTTGTTTTCTGGTTTATTTGCCGGAAAAAAAAAAAAAGCTGCGGCAACCATTTTTATCCATGCCCCCCTCAGTCCTGTAACATAAGCAATCATCCTGGATCCGTCCTTGTCCTTAAGCTCCGGATAGCCAGGAAATGCCCTGATAGAAATTATAGACTTCGTTGAACACCAGCATGTAGGCTACATAATAGACATTATTATTATTTTTTATTACTTTAATGTTTCCAGACTTGTCAATGCAAATGAGGGGAAATAACTTCCTAATCGAGTTTATGTCATTGTATTAGAACATTGTCTATAAATGTGAGCAGAAGGCCTATAAACGAAGTTCGCATTTAACGCTGAGCTACAGTTTTCAACAGCGCTTACTGGGTAGATCGGTCCCTCCGCTAAAATGGCAAATACTGCTTTGTTAATTTTCGTTTTTGTTACCTGTATCTTTTCAGCAATTGCGGTAAGTTTTATAATTTGGCTTATTAATTAAGCACATTCTAAGATTGTATTAGTTTAACTCCTTATTATAGCACGTAACTTTTATTAGTAATTCTGTATTGAAACTCCTCTGCTGCTTTATGTTAATTATCAGGTCCCCAGCTGTAGTTTTGGGTCCGTTTAGTGCATGTATCTTTAATACTTCCCGAAAAGTGTAATACTGCTGTAAATAATCGCTTATTCCACTGTACTCACTTTATTCAACGATTGCAAATATTTGACATTGTATTTCACTAAGCATAGTTTTCATCGTGTTCATTGTATGCTGTGTATACACTGTACTCTATCAGGGTCATGGAATAATATTTACAGATATTCAGTTAATTCTCAGACTAGTTTTGTTCACTTTTCTGCACTGTCCATAGAGAATGTGCTCACGTAGTTGACGTCTTCACTCAGCTGATTCCTTGTAGAGGGTTGGCAGCGTAGCTTTCTGAACCATAATAGTCGTAGGAACCAGTGAGCTGAAAATGTTAAGGCACAGATTGGAAATTTACTGTTATTAATTCAGGTCCCCTGTACCACGTCACTGGACTGTCACGACCCTGACGGCCGCACGCTGTGCCAAGCCTGGACAGGGAAGTGCATTAAAAATGTCCCTTGTAACAAAAATGGGGACTGCTATTTTTATGGTAAGAAATATGCACAAGAATATGAAAGAGGGGAGTTTTCCGTTTGATCTTGCAGACTTAATTAATCCTTAAATCATCCTTTTCAATAACCTCCGTATTTTTAAACTTTTAGAATCAATTTCAACAATTTTTAAAAGTCTTTATCATATTATATACATTTATATTTTTCTGGATCGTACTTACAAAAAATTACATGTATGACTTCAACGATATTTTAACCAATGCAGCGGATTGAACACTCATGTACTGTATTTCATAATATTTTATGTGACGTGATTCTTTGCGGACAAGGACGGTGTTTTTAAGATGACAACATAAGTCTTATCTGAAACATACATGTACAGGGGCCAAGTCAGCGTGACATATGGAAAACTTACAGTGTGAATGTCTTTGTACTGCGTTTATCAATATTTTCTGTTCAACAAAACTTTTAAGTCTTCAGCATAACATATGCATGTCTATTTTTCTGGGTCGTTACAAAAATATCATATTCGGCTTCAACGATTTTTCTACCAATGCATACCTATGTACTGTACTTTACAATATTTTATGCCCTTTTGCAGTCAAGGGCAGTGTATCAAAGTTAACAAATCAAGTTTGAAACATACAGAAGCCAAGTCAACATGCCCCTTGAGATGTAGAAAACTTACATTGTGAATGCCTTTGCACCATTTTCTGTCGTTCTTTCAGCTGAGAATGACGTCACGTACCTGGGGGCTGTACACCAGTGTTTTAAAGACGACAGCTCATCCGTAAACAGACCTGAGGGTTACGGCACCTGTATGATTAACGCCATGATGGGTGAGTTCACAATGAACCTATCGTCCTAGCTAGTGCGTACTTACTCTATGGGGACTCTTGCTGAATGTTATCAGATTAACAGATTAACACGCCTCCTTCCATCTTGTTTCTAACGTACTCGTATAATCACCACATTTTCCGTATTTTATTTAACAATCAATCAAAAGTAAAAAGAAATATATCTAAAAAAACTTAAACACAACTCACTGATATTATAGAACGCAGTATGATAATATAGATTATTGCAGCATATGTCCGGTGGCAGCGTACGTTATAAACATAAATAGTACCATTCGTTATATAAAAAGGGTCATATCGTGTATCACTAAATTATAAAGCCTTCTATGGCAGTACCAGTGTAAATAACCGATCATTAATGGTAGTTATTTTTAATACAGCTTATATCTAATTTATTCCAGGTAAGGGCCACGAAAAGCTCCCCGGTCCTGAGAAGTACTTCCCCCAGCGTGCGCCAGTGACCAGGTACCGTGGAGCGCTAGGACGCTCTAGTTATGGGAGCTTTCCCCAGCCAGAGGCAATGCGTGTATCCGAACGGCGACCGCCTCCCGAATTTCTCTCCGCTACTCCGCTGAATTTGGGCAGCTCGTGAAAATTATACGTTTAAATATGCTGTTTTATCATTAATATTTTGATTCTGATAATAAAGAAACTGTTATAAATACCCAGTATTAATGTATTATTTGCAATAGTAGAATATTTATTTTAAACGCGTTTTATTTAAGCGTACTTATTCAGAGTGCATATGGGCATGCTAATTTTGTCACCATGTTTAATGATTAAAAAAATGACCAGTAAAACCAAAATGTTCACTTTTTGTAATGACGAATGTAAACGTGACATTGTACGTAAATTTTATTTGATCCAACAACAGGCATTAGCCCGTCCAATTATTCCATAATGAGTGCATTAGGTTTTTAATTTGTATATAACGAGAGCATATATCCATTGATTAATTATCTTATTTACCATAAAAAATACTGGAAATTGAAAACTACAAGGCTGTCTGCGCAGCGGGACAACATAAACATCCTTCCTTAATCCCCCTTCCACTCGTTTTTCCTCGTATTGCCTCCTCTTTAGTAAAATCCATCAGTGTTGATTAAATTCTTTCCTCTATTTATTTTATATAGCGGTCCTACGCTTGCTCTCCCTGTTAAAAGGGTCTAAACCCCTCCTTCCAACCCAAGACACACACACACACACACACACACACACACACACACACCTTTCCACTTATTGAACCACGTCAGTGATAAGCGAAGAGAGCAGAGGGGCTAAGCCCCCCCCCCCATCCCCCGCGTTATTTTATCTAAATTGTTGAAGCCTCAGACACAAACCCATGCACCTGCTTCCCGCGAGAATGAGGTGGTCTAGTTCCCACTGCGTCTTTTTAGATGCTTGCGAGTCATGACTCAACTGAAAAAAAAAATAAAATAAAATCGTGAGTATTTATTTCTGTCTGTCACGTTAAACTACTTCACTTTGCTATTTACATACACTGTATAAGCACATACTTTCCTGGTTTGCGCTAAAAATAGTTCCCGGATGCGGTGAGGTCGGACGTCTTTGTTTCGGAATAGGGGCACGTGACAGTGAAGTGGATTTTGTTAAAATGTATTNACTCCAGCCTATGCAAGATTGCATAATTATTTCTCCGAAATGCAAATCACCATATTCAATCTATCAGTTAAATACTTTAATCAAAGTGCAAAACATTTCATCATGCAAACAATTTGCAAAAGTATTCGCTTTTTCCATAATGCGCTTAATGTAAGATACGGAATTAAGTCCTGTACATAAAATAAATAGTATACATACAAAAGATCACCACGCATTATTATAAAATTAGTCTTAAGCTTTCAGAAAATAAAAGTTAACAAAATGAGACCTTTCCAGTTAACAAAAGGTGGAATGTAAGGTGGCCTTTCGCAGTGTAAAAGGTGATAGTTGAACTTTTGAAAACTGAAAGTTAATGAAAATGTGAATGACGGTCTTTCCGAGACGTAAAAGTTGATAAAAAGATGACCTTTTACAAATGAAAGGTGAAAGATGACCTTTTCGTCAGGAAAGGATGATGAAAGATGATGGATCATCTTTCGATAACATTTTGTAGATGAATGAAAGGCGATAAAAGGTGTTTTTTCATGCAGTGTGAGCTACAGTTTTCAACAGCGCTTACTGGGTAGATCGGTCCCTCCGCTAAAATGGCAAATACTGCTTTGTTAATTTTCGTTTTTGTTACCTGTATCTTTTCAGCAATTGCGGTAAGTTTTATAATTTGGCTTATTAATTAAGCACATTCTAAGATTGTATTAGTTTAACTCCTTATTATAGCACGTAACTTTTATTGGTAGTTCTGTATTGAAACTCCTCTGCTGCTTTATGTTAATTATCAGGTCCCCAGCTGTAGTTTTGGGTCCGTTTAGTGCATGTATCTTTAATACTTCCCGAAAAGTGTAATACTGCTGTAAATAATCGCTTATTCCACTGTACTCACTTTATTTAACGATTGCAAATATTTGACATTGTATTTCACTAAGCATAGTTTTCATCGTGTTCATTGTATGCTGTGTACACACTGTACTCTATCAGGGTCATGGAATAATTTTTACAGATATTCAGTTAATTCTCAGACTAGTTTTGTTCACTTTTCTGCACTGTCCATAGAGAATGTGCTCACGTAGTTGACGTCTTCACTCAGCTGATTCCTTGTAGAGGGTTGGCAGCGTAGATTTCTGAACCATAATAGTCTTAGTCGTAGGAACCAGTGAGCTGAAAATGTTAAGGCACAGATTGGAAATTTACTGTTATTAATTCAGGTCCCCTGTACCACGTCACTGGACTGTCACGACCCTGACGGCCGCACGCTGTGCCAAGCCTGGACAGGGAAGTGCATTAAAAATGTCCCTTGTAACAAAAATGGGGACTGCTATTTTTATGGTAAGAAATATGCACAAGAATATGAAAGAGGGGAGTTTTCCGTTTGATCTTGCAGACTTAATTAATCCTTAAATCATCCTTTTCAATAACCTCCGTATTTTTAAACTTTTAGAATCAATTTCAACAATTTTTAAAAGTCTTTATCTTATTATATACATTTATATTTTTCTGGATCGTACTTACAAAAAATTACATGTATGACTTCAACGATATTTTAACCAGTGCAGCGGATTGAACACTCATGTACTGTATTTCATAATATTTTATGTGACGTGATTCTTTGCGGACAAGGACGGTGTTTTTAAGATGACAACATAAGTCTTATCTGAAACATACATGTACAGGGGCCAAGTCAGCGTGACATATGTAAAACTTACAGTGTGAATGTCTTTGTACTGCGTTTATCAATATTTCAACAAAACTTTTAAGTATTCAGCATAACATATGCATGTCTATTTTTCTGGGTCGTTACAAAAATATCATATTCGGCTTCAACGATTTTTCTACCAATGCATACCTATGTACTGTACTTTACAATATTTTATGCCCTTTTGCAGTCAAGGGCAGTGTATCAAAGTTAACAAATCAAGTTTGAAACATACAGAAGCCAAGTCAACATGCCCCTTGAGATGTAGAAAACTTACATTGTGAATGCCTTTGCACCATTTTCTGTCGTTCTTTCAGCTGAGAATGACGTCACGTACCTGGGGGCTGTACACCAGTGTTTTAAAGACGACAGTACAGCAGTAAACAGACCTGAGGGTTATGGTACATGTATGATTAACGCCATGATGGGTGAGTTCACAATGAACCTATCGTCCTAGCTAGTGCGTACTTACTCTACAGGGAGTCTTGCTGAATGTTATCAGATTAACAGATTAACACGCCTCCTTCCATCTTGTTTCTAACGTACCCGTATAATCACCACATTTTCCGTATTTTATTTAACAATCAATCAAAAGTAAAAAGAAATATATCTAAAAAAACTTAAACACAACTCACTGATATTATAGAACGCAGTATAATAATATAGATTATTGCAGCATATGTCCGGTGGCAGCGTACGTTATAAATATAAATAGTACCATTCGTTATATAAATAGGGTCATATCGTGTATCACTAAATTATAAAGCCTTCTATGGCAGTACCAGTGTAAATAACCGATTATTAATGGTAGTTATTTTTAATACAGCTTATATCTAATGTATTCCAGGTAAGGGCCACGAAAAGCTCCCCGGTTCTGAGAAGTACTTCCCCCAGCGTGCGCCAGTGACCAGGTACCGTGGAGCGCTAGGACGCTCTAGTTATGGGAGCTTTCCCCAGCCAGAAGCAATGCGTGTATCCGAACGGCGACCGCCTCCCGAATTTCTCTCCGCTACTCCGCTGAATTTGGGCAGCTCGTGAAAATTATGCGTTTAAATATGCTGTTTTATCATTAATATTTTGATTCTGATAATAAAGAAACTGTTATAAATACCCAGTATTAATGTATTATTTGCAATAGTAGAATATTTATTTTAAACACGTTTTATTTAAGCGTATTTATTCAGAGTGCATATGGGCATGCTAATTTTGTCACCATGTTTAATGATTAAAAAAATGACCAGTTAAACCAAAATGTTCACTTTTTGTAATGACGAATGTAAACGTGACATTGTACGTAAATTTTATTTGATCCAACAACAGGCATTAGCCCGTCCAATTATTCCATAATGAGTGCATTAGGTTTTTAATTTGTATATAACGAGAGCATATATCCATTGATTAATTATCTTATTTACCATAAAAAATACTGGAAATTGAAAACTACAAGGTTGTCTGCGCAGCAGGACAACATAAACATCCTTTCTTAATCCCCCTTCCACTCGTTTTTTCCTCGTATTGCCTCCTCTTTAGTAAAATCCATCAGTGTTGATTAAATTCTTTCCTTTATTTATTTTATATAGCGGTCCTACGCTTGCTCTCCCTGTTAAAAGGGTCTAAACCCCTCCTCCCAACCCAAGACACACACACGCACACACACACACACACACACACACACCTTTCCACTTATTGAACCACGTCATTGATAAATTTTATCTAAATTGACACAAACCCATGCACCTGCTTCCCGCGAGAATGAGGTGGTCTAGTTCCCACTGCGTCTTTTTAGATGCTTGCGAGTCATGACTCAACTGAAAAAAAAAAAAATCGTGAGTATTTATTTCTGACTGTCACGTTAAACTACTTCACTTTGCTGTTTACATACACTGTATAA
Organism: Lingula anatina; assembly: GCF_001039355.2. Next base: position 57,604 of record NW_019776173.1, on the reverse strand, counting down.
GCACATACTTCTTGTAGCCTTTATTTTGTAAAGTTGCACTCAGATTTCCTTGTTTGCGCTAAAAATAGTTCCCGGATGCGGTGAGGTCTCACGTCTTTGTTTCGGAATAGGGGCACGTGACAGTGAAGTGGATTTTGTTAAAATGTATTGCGTACACAGACTCCAAGCTAAACGACAGGAGAGAGAGGAAGAACATTGCAGTTTGTCTATAAGAATACCAACTCTGCAAGAATAAGTTAAACGTAAGTCTTTGTATATCCAAGAGAGGATTGTAGGCTACAGTTTGTAAGTGAAATTGGCATCCAACGACGTGAAGAGCGTTAATAGTTAATCGGTTTGTCTACTAAAGATGTTGAACTACGTTGGCCTACTGGTGACTATGCATGTGACAACACAGACATTTGTTGTTTTGTTTCACATTATACTTGATATTTATACTATGTAGAAAAATGTAAAGTGCATAGTATTAAATACAAATTCCAATCAAACTATTCATTAAACGCAACTTTATATGACCTTTACAGAGGTGTTATCTTTAATTTTGGTTTAAATCTCATTAATTAATGTAACTAATGAGATTTAAACTTAATACATAACAGTCTGAGTCTAAAAGGCCTTTAAGGTTCAGGTTGCGGGTCGCATTGATTGCTATAAATGTATTTCTCTTTTACGGCGTTGGTAGTGCAGCTAAATCTTATTTAACCTGGACAGGTTAGATCATTTCAACAGCCAGAGAACTTTATAAACTGCCCATTGTCTTTCATAATAAGAATTACTTCATTTCCTTTTCAGCTATCGTGAAAAAAACAAAAACACTTGCATCCAAGATACAAGCCTGAAGGATGAAGATAAAATCGTTCCTGTTGTTTCTCATACTGATTCAGGAAGCCTGTGGGAATGTTTGTTCATCAGTGACAAGCGTGTGTAGTTGCGATGTCAACAACTACCCACCTGTGACCGATGTAGACTGCATAAACCTAGGCTTAACTACCATACCTGTTATTTTTAGTTCGGAAACACAAGGTACAGTTAGCAGGCTATCTCTGGATAATAACAGCCTAACCATCCTCCCCGCAAACGCATTCCAAAACATGCGACTACTAAACGTGTCACGTCTACAACTTCGACATAACCGAATACGGACGATTGAAAAGAATGCATTCTCTAACTTAGAGACTCTAGAATACCTCTATCTAGACTATAATGAACTGATAAATATACCCGGAGAATCACTGCTTCCCGAGTTGTCTTCTCTGATTGAATTGCATGTTAGTTTTAATCAAATCCGCTCCTTACTAGCACGGGATTTCCAAGGTGCTGGGAGGGCACTGGCGGTTGTGACGCTGAATGGCAATGAGATTGCGACCGTCTCACCTACAGCATTTGTTCACATCGGGACAAGTTTGCGGGGTCTGGATCTTCGAGAAAATCAAATTGCTGAACTTGACTACTGTACTTTTAAAATTTTGCCCAATCTGCGATATGTTTTTCTCGATATGAATCCTATCGTTGCCGCGAGACAGTGCCCGTGCGTTCTGCAGTGGTTATACGTAAATGGTAGCGTCAAGCTAGCAACGTCTTTCTCTCTGGGTTTTCGGATTGCGTTAGAGTGTAGGGCAAACCCCTTATCCAAATGTAGCATAATGCCAGATAACTGCACTTCCCATGAAACAGCCAGTCTCATGATGGACCGAACGACTGATATCAACATTTCCCACACCACGGTTTCCAATATTGCATCAATCAGAATAGGAGCTGACGTCACATCAAGTAATACTAACCCCACCACAGCATCAGCAACAAATGAACCCGGCATAATTTCTCTAGATCCACATTTATTAATTGTGGTCCCCATAATAGCTGGGTTTTGTTTTTTGATGCTTCTTTTTGTTGGCATTTTCTGCATTTCCAAATGTTGCGGGTGTCGAAAGGCAGACCTCATAGTCCATGGTAAAAATAAAGGTCGTGACGAATCTGGATTTGGAGGTCAAGGTCACGGAAACTATGAAGATCAGAAAGGACAGTTTCAAAATGATCTTGAGCTACATGAAGTAACCGCCTCTCACAACCAAGTGTGTAATAATAACTACCAGGCTTTGCTCAGAGCACGCGGTGAAGGTCAAACTGAAGGTGAAGGTCGCAGTGAAGGTGAAGTTGATTACCAGTTTTTACTAAAAAGTCAGAATGAAGGTAAAATTAGAGTTTGTGATCAGGACCGAGGCCAAGGACAAATAGATGTACATAGTTATTCCAACCAGTATGAGTCTATTCTTCCCTCTGATCATACCGCTCATAATTACCAGTCTTTACTTAGAGGTCAAGGTGAAGGTAAAGGTCAGGAACAAGGAGAAGTTCCAGGTCAAGGATATTATAATCAAATCGAGCATGAGCCCCATGTTTCCTGTGGTGATTTAGAAAATAAAACGTATGATTACTCGTACATCGGTTCAAAAGACCACGGCATCCCCCTGGGACAGAGAGACGGTTCTTACTGTTACGTTGTTGATAGCATTTATGAAAATGACATTGGTGCTGCCAGTTTGACGGAAAATATCTCACACATTTAGAACTTCAACCATTAGACGCTGATGATGTAAATTACAGTTTGTTGTATAGATCTGCTTTATTATTTTATATTGATTAAATAGTTGGGGAGGTAATATGTATTTTCTCATTCTTTGGCCGCTTTATATAGACAATGGTAATAGAACTATGAGATTGTAAAAGGAATGTAGTGTGTACAGGTGGTACTTAATAAACCGTAAGTGACATAAAGGAAAACTGGCTTATATATGGCAATAACTACACCTGGAACATCACCCACAGCGTCATAAACCGTAATTGACCTGGTTTAGTTGTAAATGACGTCGCAAGTTGCCTTATTTGAAAGTTGCGTGTACAAACCCAACAGTGAGGGTGAGACTAGTTCAGGTGAAGAGGATATATATTTCCACACGTTTTAAACTGTGAACATTTAACTTGCAACTGTTAAGATGCATGTATACAGGTAGCATAATTGTGTTTACTTATTTTAACTTGTCAACCTTTGGGATGCTTGTAAGCCTATTTATGTAGCTTAATTATGTTAACTTCTCTCTTTATTTAAAGAAATGTTGTTTTCGAAAGATATCGTTTTCTTTATCTGAACAACAGTGGAATTCGAAGTTAATTCGAAGAGTCCCTCCCCCCCCTCTCTAACTTCCCCCCTTCTATCTCTCTCGCCTTTAAAAAACTTGTACATATGGACAAATAAATGTAAATAGGTTTATTAAACAATCTGAACACAATTTTTCATTCTTTTTCATTTTTTTATACAGGCCAATCACCCTAGAGCTCTAGACTCAGGTTTTTTTTTTATGTGTGATCAACACAGCATTCTCCTTAACTGAACCGATCTTTTCTTCGTTATCAGCTCTCTACAGTTATTTGAATAGGCCATGAGTATCCTTCAAACCCCGGGTACAAAGATCGTGATCATTTATACTTGAAGTTAATTGCCATTCGCTATAACTGTAGTCTTCTTTTATTTCTGATTTGAAGACGGGGAGGAAAATTTAAGTCTTGGCAGATCTATCGTGTTACACGCAGGGTGTCTCTCAGTACAGCAAGCAAAGCAAGCAGCCCAACAGGCAAAGTCTTTTATTCTTTATCTGGTCTCCATGACGACGTGTACTTAACAACGCGATTACATTGCATAATATGGAGATTAATTCCCTTGTATGGCAGATTCTGGAGTAAACTGAAAATATCAGACCGTTTAAATAGCATAGCACCACGATATAAAAGTAACCAGCGTTAAAAACATTCTGTGAAAAAATTTCAAATTTTGGCTGCTGAGATTTGTTTGACTGATAGAGTTGAGCTTTTCACGCTGATGGGAATCCCAAGACGACGCAGATATCTTTACCACGAAGTGATTTGATTTTCATTGACTTGAGCAGGTAAAATTTAAGTTGTGGACAATTGCCAGGAAGACATCTGAGTGCAAAATAATCTGATGTAAGGAGAATGTCATCAGTTTGAAACAGTGAGTGTCTTTAAAGTTTGAACCCCTTTGTTCTTAATATGGAAGAAATATATTGATCTTCTCTGTATATTAAATTTTAAGAAACTTAAAAAAATGATAAAACCATCGTTTATTTCTTACATAAGCCTATGGCCATTAAAAAGACAAACGATGTTCCAAAGGGAAAAGTTAAATGTTGTGTACATGTACATGTATGCACAAAATGAAGATTCTCAAGACAATAGATAAAAAATATCTGAAATCATGTCTACGTGTTTTTCTTTCAGGAAGCGCTTCTTTTTGTTTTCGTAGCTTTGTCACAAGAGAAATGTCAACCAACTAGACTTAATTTGAAACACCGCCGAACTCAGTACAAAGTAAATGGCAACAAAACGGCCTAAGACCCCCGTACCCGCACATGACCGTTACGAGACCATTCGTACTCGACAACCGGACTGGTTAGATGCTTACAACCGAGTCCACGAACGCCAAAAGGAGTACCTCGACTCCGTCGGAAAAATGAGACAGAGTCTTATCCAACAGGAGCACGATAATATGATGTTTGCCATTAACAGACTCAAAAAGATGAGTTTTTCCGGCAAATACGACGTCCATACTCTGCGCGAGAAAGAAAAGGAGAAAATATGGGGGAAGCGTTCTGACCAGTCGGAGGAGAGCGATCCAGCCACGTGGTCAACGCGGAAACAGCGCATGCGCGAAAGACAGTGCAGTTTCTACATCTCACCGATTCACTCGCGCATTAAGCCTGCGAATCCCAACGATGTGTTTAATAGCCAGCTCTCAGCTGTCGATGGACCTCCTGCGGAGAATAAAGCAGACGGGTGTGGGGGAGGTCGACATCGCCATGGAATTCTGGTTTCTCACAGGTCCGGGCGCCTTCATGCGGGTACTCGCATGGCGCGCCATGGGACCGACTATGAGCCCATAGAGGTTCTGGACCAACGGAACAAACTCAACTGGGACAAGACGGTCCGGTCCCATGACATATCCCATGAGAAAAACGCTGCTGAATCATCCAAGAAAGAAAAGAGGCGGGTTGCGTTCCGTATCCCGGTTGCTGTGGTGAAAGAGTTTATAACGCCCGAACCAGACGAGGAACTGGCTTATAGTGATGTTTAGGTCCTACTTACACTACCAATGTCGGATCTACGAGAGTGCACAAGAGACATTTCCCGCTACTTACGGTGCTCCACTACCACCTACCCACTACCCCTTAACCCAAAACAGCATAGCCAGACAACACTTCGCTATTTCTACATCCCTGTGCTCATATATTATACTTATAGTTGAATTGCTACCGTCTACTGTATTGTTATTCAAATAAAATGTCTTTATTCTACTGCGTCTACCCCTTATAGCCAAATTAATAATGGATCTACGAACAGAACTCCATATTTTATGTATTACAGTGGTTTAATATTTACTCAAGCGTGACATGAATAAACCCAGTTTTGCATAAAACAGTTCTTGGTCATGAGCAGAGCTTGATTTTGATCTTAATTATGATTCATTTGTTATGACAGATGGAAATCTTACAGAGGAAAAGTATTGCCATATTGACTTTTTTTATTCTTTAACTAAATCATACCATGCTTTAGTGAATAAATATATAAAGACACTAGCATACATCGCGTTGCCAGCCATGTGCCGCGTTGAGACGATCACATGTATGTGTCTTTGACCCCATTTGAAGACACCTTTCTAAAAAGATCGACCCTTCTTTGCTGGAACTCTCGCTGAGCGCAGTCAGTTTAAATGAATGACACGCCTCCTCTTGTTACCAACGTATTCATATAATTACCAGCGTTAACATATTTTACTTTACGCCAGTAGGAAACGTTAGTCTGTTAAACTGATTGCATTCAGCAAGAGTCCCCGCGAAGTTGGATCGATCTAGCAGACTGATGGAGTCTGTGGGAATGGGGCCTATGGCGTTGTGCAACCCAAAATAAACAACGGATTAACGAGTTGATAATTATCCACCGATTGGCACCATTCACATGACTATCTCCAGAGAATGTATTATAATTAATTTCTTGTCGGAATGTCGATCAAACAGATATTCCTCATTAATAAAGAAATAATTCACACCGTCATGTTAGCACGTGTTTGCTGTCTACATCGACAATTGTTCACGGGGTTGGAACGACTTGGATGAAACATGGGGTTTCTTTACCCTCTACCAGGGTGGCAGATTTTATAGGGGAAAATTTGAAAAAGCCCGAGAATGAAATGAATGTCTATTTACCTAAAGGCATATCTGTGAATATCTTGTGAAAAATCAATGTCGCCCTGGTAGAGGGTAGGTTTTCTTTTGGGACAGAAGTATAATGTGTTTTATTAAACATTATGATCAACTTGAATATGTTCATCGTTAAGTTATAAGGCATAATGATAAATTTGAATATTTTCATCTTTTAAGCCTTTTTAAAAATTGATTTAAATTTGGTTTAAAACATTGAGATGCAGAAATAAGAACGACTTCACTTCAGCAAGGTACAGTCGACATTCAGGGGTCACCGAAGGGCCCCGAAAAAATTGGTATTTAGAGGGCGAGCAGTGCCATTTGGTATTTAGAATTATGATTTTGCTATTCAAAATTATTATTTTAAGAGGGGACCATTGGTGTGATTTTTTCAAAAATCGAAGGGGGGGGGGGGGGGGGGCGTCAGGCCTCCTCTGACCCCCCCCCCCCCAAACCCCCCCCGGGACATTTCCCACAAAAAAGGGGGGTTTTTTTAAATT
>NW_019776173.1:13320-31139 GCF_001039355.2 Lingula anatina | reverse complement strand
TACTGCCTCCAACGCGTTTTTCTCATTTACAACAGCATACTATAATAGCATACATAGGCCTAGCACACTATAATAATATTTTGATTCGGAATATATTTACGATTTTATTGCTATATATCCAAGGCAACAGCAAAGTTAACGTATTTTAACGTTCTTATTTCTAAATCAAAAGGGAATGATTTAGCTCATGAATTTCTCCGTCACTGAAATGCTCCTTTTGTGTTTATTTATGTCATCATTCCATTATGACTGCAGCTGAGAACTCCTCATTTGCCCAATTATACCATCCACGTATTGTTGGCCAGTGACGCAGCGGAGCGTTACTCGGGCGTAGTTGCGACGATCAGTTTTTGTTTTGGTGCAACGGGCGTAAGCAGGGAGAGTAAACCTGGCGCACAGACGCTAGGCGTTGCGGTTTACGACAGTCGTAGCCGAGTAGATTTACGCCCTGTTGGTGCAACCGGGCCCAGATCTGCAGGTCAGACTAGATATCTAGTTTCATGCAGCAACTGGCAGCAGGAGTGACCATAGATGCACACCAGCTGTATCCTCTTTTCATGCCCCGGTTGTCATCTGCCATTTTTGAATGGGACAGCACAGATGTGGAAGCTTTGCTATCAGCCATGAAGTCCCAGCTGGCTCTTGGTAGCAGAGAAGACCTTATGAAACACCTCCAAAATTAGGAGCTGGCTCTCCACTGCAGAAGATGCACTAGAGGTGTACAGACCACCACAGAATGAATTGACCAACTGATCCAGGAGTTCAGTGGACCACAGGAGTGAGACAGCCTGGGCCTTCGTGTGCTTAATAAATCAAGAATCGATGCCATCCGGGAGGGCCAAAAAGTCATCCAGGACCCTCAAGATGTAAAGCTCTACCAAGTGTGTGGGAGTGTTAAGAGGGGATTGATTCTAAAGAATACAGGTGTGTCAGAGCATCCACCAGCCTAGAATCATTCCACTTACACCTGAACAGATTCATTATAGGCAAGTCAATTATACATGATAATTTTGATGAATGGATGTCTATACTATATGTATGTATGTATGTATGTATGTATGTATGTATGTATGTTTATCTTCATATAAAGTGTAACTGAAGTTTAGGATTTTGAGGGGATTGATTCTATAGAATTACAGGTGTGTCAGAGCATCCACCAGCCTAGAATCATTCCACTTACACCTAAACAGATTCATTCCAGGCAAGTCAATTATACATGATAATTTTGATGAATAATTGTCTGTACTATATGTATGTATGTATGTATGTATGTATGTATGTATAGTGTATCTGAACTTTAGGATTTTGATGAATTGCCATAATGCATTTATAGAATAGCTGTTAAGGTGAACTCTTATGAGTAGACTATCTACTCAGACTGGGGAGCCACTGCAAGACCCATCCCATGTGCAGATGGACAGTCTCCACGAGGATGTCGAGGAAATAAAAGAGGAGGATGAGGGCTTTGCAGATGATCTGACAGTTGGCATGCTAGTGGAGTAAGCAAAACAACCACATCCCATGTCTCTTGCAGAAGAGGTGTTGAACAGTGTGACAGAGAAGGTGTTGATTGAGCAGCTGAGGGAACTAACTGAGGAGCTGCTTAGACCCCTCACCCCTGAGGACACAGAGTCAGCAGAAGAAACAACATAGTCTGGACAACAAAGCCCAAGGTCTTATAAGGAGATATTGTGATGTTGGAGTCACACCTCCCAAGCTCCTCTATGTTGTCATAAGATGGTAAGAAGACCAGCCTTCACATGCGGTTTTATCAATGGCCAGATTTGCAGGTCTTGTTTGCTTAATAGCTAAACACCATTTGAAGTGCCAGTCAGGAAAAATTTAGTTCTCTTAGAGAATAATTTCATGTGCTGATCAGAGTAGTGCAAAACATACTTATCTGATAGTCTAGGAATTGAAGGAGAAACATGAAATTTATAACCCCAGTAGAAGTGTTATCCTGTGTTTCCGAGTAAGTGAGAATGGAATGGTCCAGAAAAGCAAAGGGAAAAGACGGGGACTTATCTTTTGTGCTTACCTTTTTCATGAAGGAAATTCAAACATCAGCCAATTGTCCCTGCTCATGGTTGAACTTAGCCAAGAGGTGCCCTCAACAAAGGTCAATAATTGAATAAACTACCTAAACTACGATTACGTGATGGACACATATTAATGAGTATATATGTCACTGACATATATTTATGACACAAAAACCATCGCGTACTCACATACTTTCTACTTTCAAAACTTCACTATGCATGCATGGAAACATTCTTGGAGTGAGGGGGGCAGTCAAATAACAAAGCACAATGGGATATCATGATAGCAATCGGCTGCTTTTGATCTTAATATACTTAAGACAATAAAATTAATTTTACTTTTTATGTGCAATATCAAAATAACTTTCCAAGGAGTTTTTAAAACATTTCTAACTTAAAATTATGTTCTCTTTTTCAAATTATAGAAAATTGAAAAGTAAATTATTCATTTTTTGTCATTCTAAATTATGAAAAATTAAAAAGTTTATCTTTAGTCTCCCAGCAAAACATTTGTGGCAGTGGTAAGTCACCATAGACTGGACTAAACTGTTCTCTAATGGTGGTATTTTTACTCTGCTGGAGGGTTGTCTCTGTGTGTGATTATGGCTAAAGTCCATTCTGAAGGTTTAAGACAGCTATAGCATCCTGGACCTCATGATCCTCCTCATCACTTCCTGGTTCTGAGCCACTGGAAAAAAAATGAGAAAACAATTACCCTTTGAACATCACGTTACATTGTTTTTGAAATAAATGATTTAACTCTAAAGATACTGACTAGATGATCAGAGAGGCGATACCACCTCTGGGTATTGTAGCACCAGCTGTAGTAAGCGCATTCGTATGGAAAAAAAAAAAAAAAGGGACACTACCTCCAGTGTTGTGCTTGACAAGTTCTACAAAAAGCTATAACCAAGAGTTCTCATTTTTTGTAGAAAATGACAATATATAACAAAATTGTGGGGAAAATATAAAAAGTTAAATCAAATTCTTCCATATTTACTAAGAAATCAGTCTGTCTGTCTCTACTTACCTTGGCCACACATTATAAGCATCCATTACACTGTCAGTGTCCTCCTGGCCATTATCTGTCATTTTCACAGTAAGTGCACAACAACCAAAGCCTGGAGAATAGTAGACCAACAATCAAAGACTATTCTTGGCCACTGTCATGCTGTGTGAACATGTGTGTGCATATGTGTTTGTACGTGTATGTGCACCTGTTTCTTTGTATGAGTAGCTTTGTGTGTGCACATCCATGCTCACTTGTGTCCCTGTTTGTGTTCGAGTATCCTTGCATGTATGTGTGTTTCCCTTTTTGTATGTGCATGTGAATACATGCATGTGAATACATGCGCATGCATGTTTGCTCGGGTGCATTCTGCTTGGTACATTGTGAGTGTAACCATGCATTCTAAAGCACGAAGTGTGGAGTGATAGGGACCATTTCCAGACCCTATCGTCCTAACTGTGGATTGATCTATCTCAAAGGGGATTCTCCCTAAACTGCAACTTAAACAGCTAAGATGTCTGTCATGCCTACTAAGTTGCTAGCGGGTAATTAATTATTGTTTAGCACTTAGGCTGAAAACAATTTAGCAAAAAAAAAAAAAAAAAAAACCTTGGAGATGGATCGATCCTGTTAGACTGATCTGGGTATCGGAACCCAGTCATACTTACTCCCTAAAGGTGTTGGTAAGGAACCATACAGTGTCCACTTGTCCAGCTCTGTATTGTACTGTTGGATGGACTGAAGGTGATCCTGTACAGAATTAACACCTCCAAGAATCAGCAGCTTTTCCTCCAGCACTGAAATGTGAACAAGGGCCTGTGTACTTGATATGCATGTCTCTCACAGTTAGTCAAAAAGATTCTGGGTAGAAAGCCACAAAATTCTGATATGGATTCTAGAGACTTTCACCAAGTACCATTTTCCCAAAATAATTTTAGACCACCATAAGTCTAACTTATTAATCTGCTTTGGCCCTATATAAATTCTTAACAGTCCACTCATTGAAGTTTTGAATGAGAGAGAGAGAGAGAGAGAGAGAGGAGGGCATGGCTGCCACTCACCAACAGCTGCCATATAACTTGTATCATTTCTGAGTGGTGAAATATAAGTCCACTGGTTAGTACTGGGGCTGTAAGCTTCCACTGTGATCAGGCACCTCGGGGATTGATCATCCAAACGACCCCCACACACTATAAGCCTGTCTCCAACCTTGGTCATTGTATGGCCCAACCTGCCTGCAAAGCATTTATATCAGCAAAAATGACCATTAGCTTGATAGTTGGATGACAATTATCAAACACAAGACAAAAACATTCATACCGTCAGCTGACATTTATAAGAAGGTCCTGGCCGCTATACCACCTAGTGGTCAGTAAGTGACAACATCTGCTCACATCAGTCTGATGAAGGCCTATGTCCAGGTTGGCCATAAGCTAATGGTTTGAAAGTTTTTCGGCTTGTATTTGACAATTTTCATTTATGAAGCATTTATATCATTTTGTTATCAAGTACTAGGGAACATGGCACATCTATTATGTTTCACATATTATCTTCAAATGTTATTGATTGTAAAAAGGTCTTTTTCATCAATGAATTTTCATTCAGTCATTAGTTGGTTTACTTATCTCCTTGTTTGCCTATTGGTTTCATTCTTTATTGTCCCCAGTATAATTTATTTATTGTAAGCATTAGGGTTAATATTTTCAAACATGTCATTATTTTAGACAGACAAATCAAAACTTCATCAAAAGTTCATCGCAGCACCAACCTGTCAACATTTTGTTGACTGTACTCCACCTGTTGGTCTCTGGATCATACACTTGCACCTTGTCTGTTCCAACATCACTGTTACCTTCTATCCCACCACTGACATACATCTGGAGATGAAAACATAAGAAAATAAGACTGGGTTCCCACAAACCTATCACACTAGCAGGATCGATCTAACTCCCCAGGGAATTCTCGCTAAATTGCATTCAGTTTACGCGGTTTAAATGTCTGTCATGCACACTTAAGCTCCTAGGGAGGTTATTAACTTTCATGCATGCTTAAAGTAAATGCTACTTAGTGAAAAGCCTCTCGGAGATAGATCGTTCCTGCTAGTACCATAGGGTATGGCAATGGTCCCTAATTGGATAGGTATTCCTGATTTAGCCTTTTTTCTAAAATACAAAGGTGAGATAAACATCATGTTGACGAGTACAGTTTAAGAAAATGGTATAAACTACCCAATGCATTTGATGCAAACACTTTTTACTATTTGGGACACCAGCGCCCACTAGCAAAAAGCTGAAACAATGTCAGGTAAAAGAATACAATTTTGCAAGCCCCACTTCAATTCTACTGGCATATGGGGTGAGTGTCACAGAGTGTAAGACTCATAAATTCCTTACTTTGTTCTGACACTCGGCAGCAGCATGGTCAATTAAAGATGAGGGAAGAGACGTCACATATTCCCACACCTCTTCTCTCATGTTGAATCTCTCTACTGATGACAAAAAAGCATCATGGCCCATTCCTCCTGCTACATACAGAAAGTCTGAAAGAATTAGAAACAAACGAATGGTAAGTGCAACAAAAAGATCATCCAAAATTTTCCCTTTTTTCAAACAGTACTGTTACAATAGTTTTAAACAATTTAATCTTGATATTTTTCATTAAATTTTTTCTCTTCTTATTTTGAGCCATACATCTACCACTTCAAAGAATCTTGAAATTGAAATTGTATAACTTTCAAAAACTCGAGCATATAGGCAACAAATCACTTTCACATAAGAAGATATATTACATCACAATGGGCCCAAATTTATGGCACGAGCATACTAAGATCAATCTGCGACCCACCTCCAATGCGCACTGCAGCATGATGTGCCCTATCTTCCAACATGTAAGGCATATCCCAAAGGGCAAATCCCCCAGGCACAAACAGCTTCACCTCATTTGTGGGGAACTTCTGAGCCTGGGGCAAGGTCACCCAGGAGTACAGATACCCACCGATGAGAATACCAAAGTCATTCACCTCCATGAAAACACAGTGAGACCTGGAATCAAATGTCCCGACGACTCCTAAAGGAAACCATCGCTGATTGTCCAGGTGGAAGTAGTGATTATGGGTGTAACCTACCAGTGTTCCCGCAAGTTCGTCCCCGTAGGAATACATGATATGATGCTCCCCGCCTATTTGGACCAAAGTTTTGCGTGTGTAGCGGACGCGCGTTCTGTTGCACTGGTAGAGATGTTTTCTTGATGCATTCTGCATGTAATTGCTTGCATAGTTCAGGATTTCCATGCAGCCACTAATGTTTGATTTAAATGGCTCCCTTTCCTGCGCATACTCTATAGTTGGCCAGCCATCTAAAGTGAACCTGATTTTTTCAAATACACTGTGAGCAACATTTTTCCTGGCTTCAGGGTCATGATCATACCATCTCAAAGCACACTTTAACAATCTAGCCTCAGTAGTGGTTTTCAAAGAATCATCCGCCAGGTAATCTGCCAGTGTTTTGGCATCTAACTTCAGAAACTGGTCTGTTTGTGAAAACTCATAAAAATTATCCAGAATATACTTTTTCTTATACTGGTTCACTTTCACCAAACCATGTGTCTCGGCAAGAGCGGATAATTTTTCAGCGTTATCGAAAGTTATGTTCGATTTTAGAAACGATGAACAAAGTTCCATAGCAGATGTCATCTGCAGAAAGCTTGCAACTGACAGAACATTTTCTATGTTGTCTAAATTCAAGTGTAGTTTCCCTGAGTAAGCAAAATTGACGAGTTGTCTCATGGCCATTGTGTCAAGGCCATCAAGCTGCAGCACGTTGCTCCTACTCTCCCGCATTCCGTGTGTGAACAGTGCCCTGAAGTAGTCGCTACATCCTGCCAATACTACCTTGTGAACCTTCCACACACGAAAAAAAAAAATCTTTAAATAATTCAACAAATAATTCATTAAAGGTATATTAGACACTTGAAAATGTCTTTATGTTTTACTTTCATGTCTAAATGACCCAGCTGCACAACATATTTAAGTTAAACCATTAATATTAAAGGCCCCATTCATAATAGGGGACTAAATAGTCCAAGGGTCAAATATGGGCGACCGGGCCACTTGAATACTTCCCCATGGGATATCTATAAAGTGTTTATTAGCAGATTAGACAGCAAGTTTTGTAGTGGGTGACCATATTTGACCTTCAGACTAGTTAGTCCTTCCTCATTCTGAATGGCCCATTAAAAAGGTATCTGATGTTGATATTTTCTTTTGAAGTGTCACACAGACAATGGTATGACCAAAACTGAATAATTGGATTAGAAAGAGTACAAAGCATCAAATCTAAGTGCGTGAATTAAATGGGTTTTGCAATGTTTCGTATGTAGGGGAAATTGCTTTTTTGACAAGGAAAACTCGACTTGGTGCCAAAAGCCTGGATAGGATACATTTCAGAGTGAGAACAAGGTAGACAAACATTATAAATATAACAATTACTGAAATTTTTGTTTAAGTTCAGAATATTGTTTTTGTACAAACGTTATAAGAATAAATGCATCACCAATAACATGTGATCAATGACATAAATAAAAAAATTCTCCATAAATTTTACATTGTCAATATATATTTTAAAACAATATTTAATGACTTACCTCAAACTTCTCTTCATTCACCTTGAGCACATAGTCACACAGAAGTCTCTCTTGATAGAACTCTCCTAGCCTGGACAGAAGAAACTGACCATACTGGCCCTGATCCCCAGTGGACATGGTCAAAGCTGAAATAGTAGACGATCAATTTTTGGATGGCAGCCCTAAAGGGTCCACTATTCAGAGGGTTCCCTTTTCAGAAAACTAAAGGAGCCTTCGAAAGTCCTACATTCTGAAGGTTTGAGGGTCTGCTATTCCAAATGTCCACTATTCTTAAGGTCTGCTATTCCAAAAAACTTTATTGATGTTATAGCTGAGCTTAAACCAAGGACGTGTAAATTGCAATTATTGTAATTAGTACAAGTCCTTGCTTAAATGAATTGTATTTGTTGCAAAATTGGGGCACACTTTTAATAAAAATGGATTTTCTCAGGAAAACATGAAAAAAAAAATGTTGTAGGTCGTGTTTCTCAATTAAAAAATTCATGTTAATTCTTATCATGAATTGTTGTTAGTTACAAAGTTTTGAGATTATGACTCCAGGCTGCAAAATACATTTGGTGCAATGTAGGTTACGATATGGTTCATATCAATAAGATCTTCTTGTAGCCTGTAGGCGTATGCTCTCCTGTTCTATTTTGCAATTTGGTTGTGTACTGTCTCCTGGGAGAATTTTCTACCTTTGTGATATTTTGCTCTTTCTGTCACTTCGGAATAGCGGACCCTCAGAGTAGCGAACCTTCGAAATAGCAGACCCAGTGAAATATAGAAGCGCACCCTTTTTTTTTTTAATTTCAGTTCGATTCATTTACATTCACAATTCATCTAGGTTTAGTTGCTACTTGGTTCAGTTTTGAAAAGTAGTTAATGCTAAATTCATATCTAGAGCGTCTTACCTTCAAAGCAAAAAAGACGGTTCCAAACCCTCGCCTAATGCTATAACACAACACTAAAAGCCTGCCACTCCAACCTCCCTTCACGTTGTTTTGGCTTGAATTGGGTCACTGTGTTTGCTGTGCGTGGTGCAGAGATTACTTTCGTATTCATGAAATTCGAAAATATTTGGTCCAAAATATTTGTACTGTGTAGTTTTTTTAAATAAAAGTTTTCTATACATTTTTATGGTTTATTTACGGTGCAGTATGTTCAAATTGCTATAAATGGTTATACTAATATAAATAACTACTTATTATTTGGCTTTGTACGTATTCAACTTCCGGCTACTTCCGCTTCAGACCGATCCTTTGAAAATAACCGGACCTTATTAAAATATCTTGGGATAAATTGCAAAAGAACACACCAGGGTTTAAATATTTACTTGGAATTGTCTGAAATTACGGTATGTAGCTCTTTTTGTGATAAAAAACGGATGACATTTGTTTTATGGGTGAAAAACAAGTCGCAAATCATATATTTTTTGTTGATCTTTAATTCAAATGTAACTTTTTGTAATCATCCTGATGTTTTACTTTCCAGATAACATAAATATTTTGATGCACTTCATCTGACAGAAGGTACATTAATACAACTTTTACCAACCTTTTTAGAGAAAAAAAAAGCTGCGGTTGCTCATCGTGTATAATTAAGTCAACGATTTATTTAATGTTATGCAAGGCATCCAAGTTTTGTTTTTGACTAAATGGAGCAAAGAAAACAACTCCTACAGTGACCGTGCACAACCAACCAAACTTTGGGTGAAGGGTGATTTTTTTATCACAATTACTGATAAAAGAGTTTCAATATTCACTCATGTTCCTGATATTCATTTGATTTCACACCTTCATTTTGAAGGGCATGGAGAAGAAAGTTTTGATCACAGGGGCCTCAGGCTTGCTTGGTAGAGCTATCTACAGACTGTTTGAAGAAGACCCTACTTGGGAGGCCTTAGGTCTTGCATTCTCTCGAGCCAAGGGAAAACTGTGTAAGGTTGATCTCACAGATCCCCAGGCCTTAGAGAAAGTGGTGGATGAATTTAAAGTAAGTTTGTTGACCTGCTTATAATAATAATAATAATAATAATAATAATAATTCAGCCCTTGCTGTTGTGTTGGAACTTGCATAATTTGGATTTTGATTGTCTGATAAAAGGTTAATTTGAATGATGCTAAATGTGATGACTTTAAAACAATAAGTGTTCAGATTAGAAAATGGTGCCAGAGGTTAATAAAGTTATTTGTACTAGATTCATCAATGAATCGAATGTATTGCTATTCTGCAACCCGCACACTGCACATTTTAGAAGATACCAGTTACATTGTATATGCAATCACAGTAACAATTGGTTACCATCATTACAGTGTTTTGTTGACTATTTTACAGCCAAGTTTCATCATCCACTCTGCTGCTGAAAGAAGACCAGACATGGTAGAGAAACAGGAGGAACAAACCAAGAACTTGAATGTGATGGCGACAAAGAATCTTTGCCAGGTTGCAGGTACTACTGTCCATCAGCAGCTTTTCATTTATTTTTTAAATTCCATTTAAAACTTTAAAAAGTAAACAGATACATTGGTATTATATTTGTTTTCATTATTTATGAGATTCATGGATATTCAATAAAAATTATGGCACAAAGGCATAAAATTCAGCACCACCAAGAAAAGCGTGCGCTCATGGCGGCGGTCCAACCTGAAGTGATTAAATAAAAATAAATTAAATAAAATTAAATAAAAATTACGCATGAAGCATTAAAATTAGAAATGCTGTAATAAAAAAATATGAAACAGATAATGAAATGGTTTTGCCTTGAGTGATCTTTTAATTTTTGTGTTTTATCCTTTGTCGGATTTGTAAGTACCCCGTTCTGAATGCACTCTAAATTTCAAATCTGTGGAGTGTGGTATTTAATGTTATCCAAGGCATCTAATTTTGAGGTATTATTAACATAACATTTTTGGAGAAATATATTTATTCATATTGTTTGAATAAGTCGAGTTATTACGGTTACCATATTTTCAGTGAAGAACAATGCCTGGCTCCTTTACATGAGCACTGATTATGTGTTTGATGGGAAGTCGCCTCCCTACTCTGTTGACGCAAAACCCAACCCACTTAACAAGTACGGCCAGAGTAAGCTAGATGGAGAAAAAGTTGTGTTGGAATGTAATAAAGGTAAGTACAACTACCAGCTTCAGAAACTGAAACTTGAAGCAAGCCTGTAATGCTTTTTGAAAAGTACAGGAGCCTGAATGAGCTGATGGAGGAGGGGGGGGGGAGGGTTAGATGAGTTGCATGGTGATTTATGGGGGCAAAGTGTAATGGGTGGATGAGTGGTGACACTAAAAAGTGGCTGAATATTCTTGCACAAAAGCAAACTTGGAACATACTAGTATATATGTAACAAAGCCAATAATTATTATTTCATTTCTTTAATTAAATTTAATCTTCATTCTTTTTATTTTTTTAACATCTGCCATATTTTCTTTATCCCTTCAATTATTACAAATACATGTGTTTGTTAGTTAATGCCTGGTGAACTGATTGAGCTTCAAAATGTTTTAAGAGCGGTCCATTTATTCCTTCTTCTTTTCAGATTTTGGAATTCTCCGTGTGCCAATTCTGTATGGAGAGCTAGAGTTCATAAAAGAAAGTGCTGTCACAGAATTATTCACAAAGTTAACCGACACAAGCAAGTCATTTGTTGTATCAGACTATGAGCAGAGGCACCCTACACATACCAGAGATGTGGCCAAAGTAATTCGGCAGATGCTAGAAAAGAAACTGGAGGTACGTACATATTAGTAACATGGCCATATTTCCTAAATGATCACATATGGGCACAGTTTGTGGTCAGAATAAATTCAAATTAGACATGTTGGCTTTTTCAGTAAGCTGTATAATGCTGTTACAGTATATTAAACAAGGAAGTAAATGAGAGTGCTGATTATACTTATTGAAATATAACATGTTGGCTAATTTATTCATGTCTTTATGTAATTTATTAATATTTATCAATTAATATTGTTCATTATTAGGGGCAAGCACTATCAGGCGTTTTCCATTGGAGCGGGAATGAGAAAATGACAAAGTATGGCATGATATGTACCATGGCCAGTGTGTTTAACTTGCCCCACAGTCACATCCAGGGGGATAACCAGCCTACAGCAGGTGCCCCTAGACCCTATGATGCAGAACTGGACTCAAGTAGACTTCAGTCCCTGAACATTGGCAGCTATACGTTGTTTGGTAAAGGAGTACATGAATGCTTAGAGCCATTTTATAAGCAGGGTACTTAATGAGTGATCATCAAATATGTAACTGAGAATCAAAAGTTGTATATTAAATATTGGATTGGGTAAAATAATTTTATGAAATGTACAAATGGTTGTTTTTTAAACTTAAAAATGATTATATATATATATATATATATATATATATATATATATATATATATATATATATATATATTGTTAATAAATGATATAAAAAAATTAAGTGAATCATGGTATGACAATTTGATAATATTATAAGTAACTCTAAAATGTTATAGTTTACAGGGGTATTGTTTTCAGACTAAGCTTGATAACTGTTGTTAAAAATAGGCCATGAGACTGAATTGGCAAGAGAAATAAATGAGGACATCACATGGATGATTTTTTCCCTTCTTGATATTATTCAGTTACAGTGACTTTTCCAGATCATCATTTTTTGTGGGCTTAACCCATGTGAATTTTAAAATATATATTGCAGGTTTTATTTCAGTTAAAGATTTTTAAATATTAACAGGGCTACGTAACTCGAAAGCATCGCAAATTGCGAATAGTGATATCACCTTTTATTTCGAGGCTATTATATGGGGCAAGTAAATCCCAAGTTATGGAATAGAGATGCTTGTGCTTGGTCGCAATTGGCATTGCTTTTGAGTTATGGAGCCCAGTCCTAACTGAAAAAGTAGGAGAGGGGGGGGTACACGATTCACAAGAATGACCCAAATGACCCTGAAAAAGTCCGAATTCTGACAAAAGTCGTAGAAGTCTCATCAGTGCAAGATATAAAAAGGATGTTCACTTGGTAAAGTAAAAAGGTAGAAGAGCTTTATGCTGGTTATATCTCAACTTCTGTGCAATATTGAGATAGAAAATAAATAAAAGCTTTTGTACTGAAGGCAGAGGTCTGCATTTTGTCAAGTGTCAAACAGATATACATATACTTAAAGAAAACTTTTCACACTGTTCTATTATATACAGTTAATTTGTCAAAAGGTCAACTGCAAGGAACTGGTGTGCGTTAATAAGACTATCCCAACATACTGAATGATCTATTTTAAATTATTTATTAATAATTTTGATATACACCACAAAGTTTATCTTAACTGTTATTTTTTGTAAAATTTCTTTTTAATTACTTGTGTTTATAATTGGTCATTTAGCTCATTTAAATGTAAATAAAATCCTCAAAATATTGAATTATCCTTTCACAAAAAATTCAAAACAAGTCTTCCTGTCAGTTCTGTATTATTTGATTGGAGTATTTCTCAAAGTTGGGGCCTTGCAGATCCCTTTTCCTTCAATTTTAAATGGACATCCTTTATAAGTAGCCACTCCATTTTCATCCACTCGAAGATCAGGTTGAATTTGCTCCCAGATTTTCTTTTTAGGATTAAGCTGAGCATCTGGCTCTCCTGGAATGGTGGTAAAAAGTGATATATAAATCAAATAATGAGTGATAGATTTTCAAACAGCAAAATTAAAATTTTCCTGGAAATTTCAACACTTTTTATCAAGGTATACAGTATCCCAAACTTTCCACAAAATTATGCCCTATGACACCCCTCTGAGTTTAAGAATAACTCTCACAGAAATGAGAAAATTATGAACAAGTAAACCATTTCAATGGCAGCAGCAATGTAATAGATACAGATATAACAATAATACCTGGATAGTCAGCAAATGTCACCCTGTCCCCAGGGACTACCCCAGGGGGTGGATCGATGATTTCCACTTTCTCTGGTGTACTTGCACACATGATCATGCCCTCGGACATGACCCCTCTCATCTTGGCTGGCTTTAAGTTGAGTAAAAACACGGCTAGCTTATCTTGCATCTGGAAGTCAGTATTTATGAATGAATATATAAAAGTGATAGCAGAAGTGGAGTATAAAGAAAAGTATGTAATACATGCAAGTAATGAAAACAAAACATTCACTTGCTGATCCTACATATATTTCTTGAGTATGTATGCAGGGATGTATGCCTGCGCGTGTCTATGTATGTGCAGGTGTGCACGTGTAAGTAATTTCATAAGAGTTCAGTACAGCAATACAATACTAACTTAACAAACATGTCAACAGATGAAAAAATTAATATCACATTTATGACAAAAGCCTACCACTTCAATAGGCACGTGTTTCACTAAGCCACTAAGAATAGTCCTGTTCTTCTCCTCTCCAACATCAACCTCCTCTATGTACAAACTGTCTGCATCTGGATGCTGTTTGACGGAGACGATACGCCCAATCTTTTGATTGAGCCTTGACACATCTATGGGGGCTTCAGGAGTGCTGGCAGGGGCCTGCTTGGGTTTTCCCTCTAAAAATGTGTTGCNGGCTAGCTTATCTTGCATCTGGAAGTCAGTATTTATGAATGAATATATAAAAGTGATAGCAGAAGTGGAGTATAAAGAAAAGTATGTAATACATGCAAGTAATGAAAACAAAACATTCACTTGCTGATCCTACATATATTTCTTGAGTATGTATGCAGGGATGTATGCCTGCACGTGTCTATGTATGTGCAGGTGTGCACGTGTAAGTAATTTCATAAGAGTTCAGTACAGCAATACAATACTAACTTAACAAACATGTCAACAGATGAAAAAATTAATATCACATTTATGACAAAAGCCTACCACTTCAATAGGCACGTGTTTCACTAAGCCACTAAGAATAGTCCTGTTCTTCTCCTCTCCAACATCAACCTCCTCTATGTACAAACTGTCTGCATCTGGATGCTGTTTGACGGAGACGATACGCCCAATCTTTTGATTGAGCCTTGACACATCTATGGGGGCTTCAGGAGTGCTGGCAGGGGCCTGCTTGGGTTTTCCCTCTAAAAATGTGTTGCTTGACTCAGATTAAGCTATATGACGATAATCATTTCAGAAAATAACAAAAATATTTACTGTTTTTGCATAAAATTGCATAACACCAACAGAAAAATGGAACAGAACCTCTTTTATTTATTTCCTCTGGTAAAAAGATTTGAAATGTTATAACTTATTTGAACAGTTACTATCATTATTCATTTTCATTTTAAAGACAACACTTGATCTGTGATAAAATCTTTATGTCTACAATCTATACATTTTGTGTAAATTAACTTGCATACATTGTCAGAATATGGGTTAAACAGTAGTTTACACACAAACCTACCTTTCTTTTCCTTCTTCTTGCCCTCTTTTGGTGGCTTTCCTTCTCCTGCAGAACCATCAGCAGCCTGTTTTCCTTTCTTCTTCTCTTCAGTTTTCACAGGGGGTGCAGCACTGGGGGTGGGCTGTGAGGGGGGCGCTGCAGACGTGACGGTCTTTCCTGTCCCGGAGGCCGGAAGAGACATTTGTTTCACTGTGACAAATAATAAACTATTCATTATTTCATAATTAATTACCTACGTTTCAACACACGGTGATAGAGAATTTCAATCTGTAAAGAGAAACCATGACAAAAGTCACTTATTAAGACTATTAAAGTTACTGTAAGTCTTATTTTAATAGTAGTTATTTAAATGTTTTATGCACTTTTGTCTGCTTTACAATTTATAAAATTGACTGTTTTACATGTAAATGACATACTTTAAAAACCTAGGAAGATTTCACATCATGCTTACAATACCTATTTTTTGTCATAGAAAATTTAAAATATTTTACATTTTTTTCTGTACAGTATTTGAATTAAAATTTTGATAACCTTAGTATAAATAATTTGTACTTACACTAAATGTATAAATAAATAAAAGAGTAAAATTACAAATTTTATCATAACTGAGGAACTGTTTAAGTTGTCAACCACAAGCATCAATCCTCCTTACCTCCATTCCTAATTTCTGCAGAAATCAGCTCCTGTTTTAGTGCCTCGACTTCCAGGCGCAGCTTAGCATTCTCCGCTCTCAATATAACTTCCTCTTTTTGTGCTGCTTGGCTGACTAAACAAATATATAAATAGAAAAAATGAAGATAACACAGTCAGATTTCAGTAATTAAACAAAGCTCTCTTTGAAAATTTAATAATTATTATATAAGAAATACAGGCAGATCACTGGACTTCCACACAACTTCACAGACTGGCCTCCTTGGATATTTCTAAACATTCTGACCAGTTTCTGACACTTAGGGTTTGTGCCACACTTTTTTCTCAGATATCTATGACACAGTAATTTCGAGTAGTGTTACACACAATCTGACCGTTGACAGGCAGAATGCATTAAATATTAAATACCTTTATAAAAAAAATCAACCGAAGCAACACACACGCAAACAAACACACACACACAAACACGTACACACTTAAACACACACACAAACAAGCACACAGACAAACACACACGCATGCAAACATACAATGAAGATTCTCACCAGCTGCCTGTTTTATGCCTTGTAGTTGCTGCCTCAGCGTAGCAATAATTTGCTCTGCTTGCAGCGCCCTCTGCTGGACACGCTGTAACACAGCTGTTGGTACTGCCATTTCCCTAGAATTACAACCAAATTTTTATTCGACAATAATCTAAACTGTTACAAGGGCGGATCCAACCTCCAACACAATGTAAAGGACCCAGGAAAATGGAATCCAAAATCTGGCACAGCACAGCGCCACCCAGGACAAGAATCCCAAAGAGACCAACGCCAATTACAGCCAGCCCTCCAGGAAATAACAAGAATCCCCATCACGACGAGGTTTTCAAAGCTAAAGCTTACCTCAAAGGCTGCTCTGACTGGGCAGACCACATGCTTAAACAACTCGGCAACAACTCCCACCATGTGAGATGCCGATTAGACTTCAGGGGATGCCCTGATGACGGCCTACTTCTGGCATCAATAATTAAGATACAAGACCAGGCTGCGACAGAGCTTAAATCCACAATTGAGGCCCACACACAAGCTTTCCTAGACACAGCTAAGGAAAGCTTAGCAAAAGCAGAAGAAAGGAAGGCCAAAGCAGAAGAGCACTCTGACATTCACAGCGTATAAACGCTAACAAACCCAACCTCAGTATCTATGGCAGTCAACAACCAGATTATGGAGCTAATGAGACTCCTCATCCTCACAATGAAAGACAAGAAGAAGGGCCGCGTGCTAGCCAGGAAAGCAAAATATAGAATAACCACATTCAAGAAAGCCCCATCCTAAAATGGAAGCTACTGCTTCTCAGTTCTCTAGAAAATGGCCCTTTTCAGGGCCAACCAACTTTAACAGGAAAATCTAAACCTGAATGTTCAAATAGAGCATAATAAATCATAAAACATATAGGCACCGCAAATATATGTCGAGATGCCTTCTCCACATTTTATTTACAATTAATAAAGGAAAACGAGAGCAGCCAATCAAAATTCAAAATTAAACAACCAATCAGACACTGGCCTCATTTTCACATATGACACAGTTATTCAAATCCACACTCGATCACCGACTCTTAAGCCCTTAACACATTCAATGCATACCGTCCAGCTTATATCCCTTTTGTTTTGGAGGATAATTCCTAAGCAGGATACAACAGCTTAGACTGAACAGTGATTCAGGATACCCATCCTATTCTGGCGCTAGAAGTTTTTTTCGTTTAGCCAAATTACCACTTTTTCATTGCTTTTTTGTCCAAATGGTTTAAATTTGACTAAAATAAGTCACATCAACCCCATTTTGTTTAGCCAATTTCAGTCAATTTTAGCATTTGGCTAAATTGGCGAGTGTTAGCGCTACCCCAGCTATTTGACACAAGCGAGACACTTGTGCACAAGCATGACACTATACGGCCAAGATGGCTTGTATCATTCACAAGGCAAGATACCATTGATGAAAATTCACCAATCAAAGGCAAGACACCTCTGTTAACTGACCCACTTCTTCAACCGTTTTTTTTTTTTTTTTTTTTTTTTTTTTTGGGGGGGGGGGGGGGTTTTTCGCTGATAAGGTCTCTTTTTTGCCAAAAA
>NW_019776172.1:63824-98289 GCF_001039355.2 Lingula anatina | reverse complement strand
GACACCTTACTATTACTTTAGATATGTAGCATTGTTCTTCAGAACCCCCCTAAAACACACAAAAATTAAGTGGATTATAACAGTATAATATTGTTTGCAGTTATTTATATATATATATATATATATATATATATATATATATATATATATATAACTGCAAACAATATTATACTGTAATTCTACTGGGTTTCTTTGGTGTTGAAATGACAGGTCACTTTCAAAAATTAGCACACTCTTAAAACTGATCTGTTAAACTTAACCAAAAACACGTTCATTATTAAACAATTCACTCGGTCAATATACATCCTGTGATAGCTTTTGCGTAGGTAAAAAGGTGTAGGGCATCGTTACTAGTATAGAATTATGATTGTACTTGTAATGCAGTTTATTGTTATGCAAGGTATGACAGTAAGCGCCTAAGCTCGTTTAGCTCCTAAACACGGTACATGCCTGTAACCTGGATGTGTTTAGCGGTATGACGTATATATATGAAAGTTCTGAGATTTTGCGGGGTTACCAATAAAATGTCATAAAAGTAAACCTGAATTTAATTTAATTTAATTGAAAACATATGTCAAAGGCCAAACCCACATTCAGTTCAAATTCTCAAATTATAGCTCTCTGTTCAATTTCTGTAATAACACATTTCTGAGCATGTGTACAGATGATTTTTTGCAAATCCTCCAATTGTATTAAACGTAGCAATTTTTTTCATACTGATACTAATTTCATTAAAAATATCAAACTTAAAAGAAATTGTCATAATAAATATTAGCACGAGCTAAAAGTGATCGATAACTTGAGACCGCTGTGCCGAAACTAATTTCCACAATTTATAGCCTGGTCTGTTATCCACTGGGATCCACCTCCCAAACTGGGGCTCTCCCGACAATACCGACTGACTCTGAATGAGATCGAGAGACCTGAGGGCGAGTCTCAAACGCTAGCTACTCGTGTAGGACATTACCCCCTCCCGGCACATTTTTCAACCACGTCAGTCATATTATAGTAGGCCTATATATTGTACGCAGATGAAATAAGATGAAGCCATAGAAGATTATGCCGCAATCGCCGTTTTGAATGGTTACCCCCTCACCCAACCCTCAATTAAAATGTGCTCCCTGTGTGACTGGTAGATATTAACGTGGGAACGTACAAAGGAGAGGAATGTATACATGTGCATTACCCAATTTACACATTGTCCCAATCTTCATAGACTTCCCCACTAGAAGACACCTCTGTTTTGATACAACATATACTGTCATCTGCATCCTTTCAAAAAAGGTAAAATTAGATTCACTTAGGTGAATCCAAATAAAAAGATTAATACCCATGTAATTTTACATATACATGTAGGATTGCTAATTCACAAGGCAGAAACCTGTTGCACGCAGTTGAATAATCACAGCTAATTATTTTATTGCAGTAAGGTCACATTTTATTTGCAGATGACGTAAACAACATGGCGATCCATTTAGAACGCCCTACCTTCATCGGCCGAGAAAAAGAAACAAAGCTTATTACAGATTCTTGGACACAGCATCGGATATTTGGTATCTATGGTCCTCCCGGCATTGGAAAGGCAAGCTTAACGCGGGAGATTTTGAGACAGGTGTCTGCAAAGAGGTACAATGGTAGCCTATGCACCTCATTCGTGTCGATGCAAAGTGTAAACAGCGCAAAAGACTTCTTTAAATATGTTGCTCTTGAATTATTAGAAAAAACAGATCCTTTGCTTACCATCGAATCAACAACTGAGCGTCTGCTGCAGCGACAAATCATCGCACATTTGAAAAATATTACGCCATGTGTGCTGATTTTTGAAAAATGCGAACACATCGCCGAGTCTGCGGCAACTACGAGAAGTGTCAGCCATGACCTGCAGAATGTGCTGCTCACGTTTGTGTTTGATGTCATAAACGAGTGCCCTGATGTGAGGGTCTTCATCGTTTCTCGCACCAAGTTACAATTTGCAAGACTGAATAGAATATATTTTGAGCTGAGTTTAATGCCACTTTGTATTTCAGACGCAAAAGCGTTATTACTTGACATTTTTTCCCACTCCGATGCAGAAAATGAGGGTTCATTTAAAGACGAAAATACTTTGACTAAACTTGCAGAACAATGTGCAAGATTGCCTCTTGCTTTAATCATTGTAGGTAAGTCAAATATATACTGTTTGCATTTTTAAAAGTAATATATCGCACAACTTGTGTATACAACTGTTATTCTAACCAATATAAACATCTCCCTTTAATATAAACTATAACACAACCAAAAAATAATAATAATCTTTATTTTTTGGAAAAAAAATCCCTCTATATTTAGAGGGCCATTCAGGGCCATTCACTTTTGTTAAGGCTCCCGGGTTTTTATTACTACATATTTACTTTCTGAACATTACTTTTCTATTAAATAATTTATTCATTTTGTTAAAATATTTTCTTCAGAATATGTACCTCGAATTTTTCTAGGGAGCGTACTACGCGATGGTATTCTGAGCCCAAGTGAAATGTTGGACCTCATGAAGGAAGAGCGGCTGAAAGCTCTCAGTGACGATAGTTTCTCTGACTCTGAGATAATAGGTAGGTTTACTTTGGAGAATGAAACGGTCAGACAATTATCAATAATACTGTGATTTGTTAAGACACAAAATAAGGTATATATAGGATGACAAAATGTGTTTATAAAAATCATATATGTTGGAATAATAATTTCACCCTTTCGAGTTCCTTTAGCTCTCTTTAAAAATAGTCAAATACAATGTAGAAGAAATTTAATATAGTATTATTTTTATTTAGTGATCATATCGGAAAAATCACACGTCAACATTTTAACTAAGTATAAATAAAGTTAAGACGATATATAAAAGATGTTTTTATTTAGTTTATATATACGGTATGTGTTTTTATTATTATTTTAGATAAAGTGATAAGAAATCACCTTGCCCGACTGACGGAAGTTTTCAGACAGCACTTAGGGGCCATAGGTTACATCCCTGGTCATTTCAGCAAAGAGGCCGTTGCTGCAGTTTTGGGTATGGTTAGATACATCTTGAATATGTCATTTTGTCTAATACATGTATACAGCCATCCGAGACAAAAGCGAGAAGACGAATTTTGAAATCACCATTACGCCTGGTGAAAGTCGGTGACACTGATGAAGCAAAAACCTGGGAGCTTGAACGTACAGTTCTTTTGTATATGGTATTGATATCAGCTGTGTCATTTCCAAAGATCACAGACACTCGAATGAAATGGTCTGACTTGATCGATATAAAAAAGTGTAAGATGAGTGGTATGAAGAGAGATATCACTGTATCTGAAGAAAACCTCTGTTTATTATATTACAAGATGCATTTGGAGTGTATAAATGTCTATTTTGTTTCACTCTAACCCTAACCTAACTCTAACCCTAACTCTCTCTTTTCCTCCTCTTTCTCTCTCTCAGTAGACACTGAACTTTCATTTTATACAAGTAAAGACATGGTGCATATTGAAGGTTAAAAGTCTGCTATTATATCTTGTAGCGTATTGCACATGGTAAGAGTTGAAGAAGCTTGGTTCATATCCTTATCAATACTAACACTGTTTTTAATACACGTCAATGAGACTGGTGTTCCCAATTTAATATATATATATATATATATATATATATATATATATATATATATATATATATATATATATCATAGGCATCAAGCAAGAAACTGGTGGCGTTAAAGTCGTGAAGGAACTATCAAGAGTGTCCATTATACATGAAGAATCAGCAGGATTGTCCTTAGTACAGAGGCAAAAGATGAGATATGACATCCACTCGTTAATAAGAGAATATGTGGAAAAGCATGTGCGGATAAGGGAATTACCAGGTTAGTTCTGTCAAAGTATTAAAAGGTTTCTGAACACAGGTAGAGTGTGCCATATGATATCCATTTATCTGCAGTTACGAGAATTACTAAGTTTATGGTAATATTAAATTAATACAGGACTAAATCGTTTTGAGTATAAGGGATCATTTTTAATGAAACTATCGCTATACGTAGATCGATCAAATTCCACGGGACCTCTTGCTCAGTGCAAGCAGATT
The DNA here is from genome assembly GCF_001039355.2 of Lingula anatina. The sequence goes on along the minus strand of NW_019776172.1, from coordinate 94,203 downwards.
AACAGATTTACGCGACTCCACTTGGCGTTGAAAATAATACAGGAAAGTTGGCCATTAAACGGGCATGTTGGAAAAAAGAGGAGACGTGTTTATATGTTAATCTGATTGCATATAAAGAAGAAACCTGACGGAGTTGAGTCGATCTACGTAAAACAATAGTTTCATTATAAATAAGCCCTCAATCGTCTCATTCTAAAGTCAACATACTGTGTTCTTTCCAGAGGTTAGGCTCCGTTATAGTAAGTTTTTCGCAGATATTCTTCAGTGTGTTAATAACCAAATGCAGTCCAAGAACTCAAGCACTGCCACTGCCACCATGGACGTGGAATGGAAGAACTTGGAGAAGCTGCTCACTCAGGCGATGCATTGTACTGAAGACAGCTACAAAAGTTTTATCAAAGTGGCTATGTTGGCAGAATACCCTATCATCAACTTTTTCCAAAGTAAGTTATGTTTTATTTTTTATTATTCTATCCTAGAAATGGGTCAAGTCACAAGTATACAAGCACTGTAGTTAATTTGTTTGATTTGGTGTTTTGTATCTTGTCTGTAAAGTTTTATGCATATGAAAGTATTTGCTGATTTGCTTGTGAATATGTATTTGCTGTTTTTTTTTTGCCATGTCATCCATTGAAAAGAATTAATTCGAAGGCCATTTAGTAGGGTGAATTAAAGCATGCAGATGTTTATGGTATAATAATTCAAGAATCTCAAATACATAACTTTTGTTTATATATTTTAGAAACATGTTTCACTAACCGTACTATTAATATTATGGATAAGTTATTTATTATGCAGAGGATAGCATTGGCTTCTATGAAGACATGATGGAGCAGTCTAGAATGTTTGATGGTGCCGACCACAGACATCATGGACTTATGCTATCTGCATATGCACAAGCGGTGACCAATATTGAGGTACATAAATAATCATTTGATTTGCAAGACTTTCTAAATTTATGAGATATTTATGATTATCTCTCTTATTATTGGGTTTGATGGGAGTTTCAGCTCACGAAGAGTGGGAAGTTATTGCGAGGAATTTTATATTCATCCCTGATATCGTACGTTTTGTGTCCAGTTTGGTTTAAAATGACCCTACTTATTTTATGTAATGTTATAACATTTGCTTCGGCAATGAATTGTATTTGTATGTATAAATTTATATCAGTGCCATTTGTTTGTTTGTTTGTTTGTTTGTTTGTTTTTTTATTGTTGATTTGTTTTTTGTATATTTATCCCTTTCACTCAGTTGCAACTATATTCAATCGTGAGTCCTCTAGCGTTGTGTTAAACTGATTTTAGTATTAAATATGATCACAACCAACTAATATCGATGTTTTGACTGTAATATTTCAGGGTGATATACGAAAAGGCATAGCTTATTATGAGAAGGCGAGGTTCATTCTTTCCGCCAAGGGTACTCCTGTAGACATGGCCTCTCTGTATCAGCATCTGGGTTGGAATTACTACAAGACTGGCGACCTGAATAAGTCACAACAGTACGTTTTTCTTTGAAGATTTTAAGATGAAAGTATACTTTTGTTTATATGGGTAACCAGCGAAAGTCTTTTGCTCGAAGCTACGTAAATTGTAATAAAAATACTTTGATCTATTTTATGGTACACGCCACACACGTTATGTGTATGCTCTGGCCTGAGCTCTTGCATCAGAATTATCAATTTAGAACGATCATATATGACGACCACATTTGTGCCGTAAGATGTATCACATTGGGTTAAAAGGTACAAACAACCGACCTTTCCTTCAAACCGTATATACTTGCTGCTTTGTAATTTTTAGACATAAATTTCTCTATGAAAAGTTTTTCTAGGTAATGCAATGTCAATTGTTCATACTTTCTTTTAAGATTCTGAAAAAAAAAAAATAAAAACAAGCAACGCAGTGCAGACCGTGCAACGTGCAGAAATTCTGATTCTGAATAAAATGAACATTTAACGTGATGCTGTAAAGGTGACCACAACCGAAGTTTCCTTAAAAAAGGAATATGCTTCTCTGTTGTTATCTACCAGTTTCCGTGGCGGAGGTTTACGCCCTCTGAGTGCTTTTGTAGTATCAATTATGTGTTTCCTTTAACATAGATGGCGTTTTATTCACAGGTATCTTCAGGAGGCATACAAACTGGAAGAGGAGGGGGGTATGCACACAAACGTTGTTATGTGCCAAACACTCTCGATCTTGGGGCTTGTCTCTACAGGGATGGTTGAGTAAAATTATCACGTCACATAATTATCATCGCTTTGAATAATGTAAAAGAAATAAACAGGAAAAGAAAGCAATAAATTTTCTTATTCAAGAAATGGGGCTGTATATGGGGATAGATTTTAGTTTGTACTAGTAAGCCGTCCAGCCCGTGTAGCAATATATGTGTTTATCATCTATTTTTTTGTATTTTATTAGCTAGAGAAGGAGTGAAATCACCCTTTTTTAATATAATAATGATAATTTCAGGAAAGCTAGAGGAGGCCATACGTTATTTTATGCACTCCTTAAAGTTACGGGTGTCCAACTTTGGAGAACATCCTTCCATCGGGAGTATCTACAACAATATGGGATTGACATATCTTGAGCAGGGAGATGATGACCGAGCGCTGAAGAATTTTGAACTTGGTCTGAAATACAAACGAAAGTTTATGAAGCAATCCAATTTAGCCGTGGTTGACTCTCTAAGTAATACAGCGATGCTTTACGTCAAAAAAGGAGATACTAAGAGAGCTTTGCCTATGCTGCAGGAGGCATTTGCTATGTGTCAGAAAATTGGGAAGACGACAGATATAGCTCTCATTTATGATAATTTTGGACTTGTTTGTATGATGAACAAGGAGTTTCTTAAAGCTGAGGGTTACTTTCAGAAAGCTGTTGATACCCGGAGAGAACATACACCTAATCATTTCACATTGGTTGAACACCTGCTTCATTTAGGACAGGCACAGGCTGAGCAAATATACGAGGCAGTGGCTCAACGAGTTGACCAAGAAAACGTGGCACCAAATGGACGAACAGCGGTTGCTGAAAATAACAGCAATGGGTGTGAACAAGTGTTTGGACGCCATGTTGGTATTTTGTCCACGGATGAACAGAACACCATGCCCAAGGCGACTGGTAGACCACGCCAAGGAGTTCTACGCTGTGACCAATGTCGCAATTTATATGAACAAAGTCTGTCCAACTTGCAAGAAGCTGCCAATTTAACTCCACAGGTTCATGAGCAATGGCCAAGGTCTAAAATGCCGTTCACAGTTTACAAGGAATTGGCAAAGCTTTACAGGATGGCTGGCGAAGACAGAGCATCGACGGAAAACGAAAAGTTGGCAAAGAGGGAAGTGACGCGTTTGAATAGACTTACTGTACCAGTACAAGTTGAAGAATTTTCGTTGGAGGAAGCATGACATTTGCTATAAGAATAAAGGCAATTGATAGATTAGGGAAGGGTGTCTGTAGGATTCAAAATTATGATATGGAATATACCGGTACCGTGTATATTATTTGATAGTGACAATATTTTTTTCAAAAACAAAAAAATGTTCAGGTTAGGCTCGATTAAATAGTTTATCTCTTTGAAAAACAGCTCAATGGTGCTAGTACAAAAGGTAAACACTGAAACTGAATTTTAATTACAAACAGCTTCTGATTGGCATTTTAATTGAGTGGATTGAACAAAATGAATTCAGCGGCTGAACATACAGCATAGTCTGATGATGTGTCTTTAAGAGGATAGTCATTATGCTCCTAGAACATATTTTTTGATGAGTTATTTATAAAATGTAAGATTTTCTCAATCTCTCTGTCATTAAGCGTCTTAGAGATCCAAGATGATCCAAATGCTATAATACCATGTATGCTGTAGACTTAAAACGGCTTCCACCCCCCATTATAATTGCTTCGCCACCGGCCCTGAGACACATCTAACAAAATCTGATTCAGTCAGCCGATTGTGACATGACAACTGTGAGAGGATGAATCAAAATATTCGTTTTATTCACCAAAATTTGAACTATTATTCCTGGCATACATCTTCTTTATAAATGTCTTTAATTATCCAATACTTATAATTTATAATTGTTTAAGACGATTGTTTTTTTTTTATCTTATCTGACTGGCAGTCCAAGACTCTAAAATAAGTTTTATCTTGTGCGATTCTTGAGCAATTAAGTCACTAGAGCAGCTGCATCAAACAAATATCAAACAAAAATGACTGTATTGTAATGCACTGCTCTGTATTATGGGACTATGCAAAATGAAAAAAAATTGCATTACCACATATGACAAGTATGATATAATGAAATCAGTTCAAGTCACGTTTTGTTTCTTTCTGAAGAGTAATATTAAATATTAGAACTTTAGATGCCATTTCACGAGAAGACAACCAAATCAGTCAAAATGTGGCAAGGTGGGTGAGGGTCGACAGATTCAACCAATATTTTTTTGTTTGATAACTATAACAAACAATGTTGAAATCACACCTTCAAAAAATCTGAAAATTTTTGAAAAACATAGATATTGACATCTGAAATTTGGGGGTCCTGACTACACAAAATATTGTAACGGAAGTAGTGAAAGTTGTTTGAAAACCCTATAACGGTTTTACATTTCAGCTTTAACTCTTCCTTTTATCTAAGGGTCCATACCAAAACCTTTCGGATGATGCATAACTAAAATGTCTGTCACGTTGCTATAGTAACAAACTTTGTACATAAAAGTGGAAAGGAAATTGAGGTCCAAATGTAACACTCACCGATTGGAAATTTTCGCCTAACACAGCACCGAATTTGAATGAAATAAGGCAATTTTTGATAAGTTAAGGACTTGAGCTTTGTAATTATGCAATAAAAAATTCTTCACCTAGTCAGAATACGTTGAGATAGACGTCTGAAATGAAGGATATGAGCGGTGAGTTATGCTGTGGTTCATTTCCATGGTGCGGATAAAATACGCCTGATTTTTATTAATTGTACTTTTTTCTTCATTAGTAATCATTCACAATATTCTAAATAGTATTTTCGAAATTATTGTTGTAATTTGTTTCAAGCCAAAGATAAAATATATATATGTTTCTTAAGTTCATTTTTGTCATTCCAGCAAATTTAGTGTAAGAAAAAATATATACACACAATATCTACATATACATATGCCTACTTACACGCGCTCAAGCTTTCGTGTACAAGTCTTAGGCGGATCCAGCGATATTTTCTGACAGTCCAAATTATCTTTGTTGATCCATTCTCCATTTCTGTCTTCCGACAGAAAAAATATCAGATACCCGTCAATGTAAACTTGAAAAGAAGACCCAGAAGACGGCCTCAATCCGCCACTTAGAGCATATACAAACACGCCTATATCCTTCCTCGTACTCGTACACGCACACGCACGCACACACACACACACACACTCACTTGTACTCGTAGCTGACAATCCTCGTTATATTTAAAGTAGCAGCAAAGATGCCTGTTACAATTTATAACTGTCAAGAACTCCATCAGAGATAAGCCACCTACTTTATAATATAGTTATCTACTGGAAAGCTAAAGACAAACAAAATAGTTCCAAACTTTAGTCTATAACGTGCTTCCTCACAATCAACATGGGGAGATCTTCGGTTTAATACATGTAGTTATCGGTACTACACTGTTTTCTTGACAGCTACAGCATCGACATATATATTGCTAGGACAACTCCACGAAAACAACATACACTATTCATTAAACCATATATGCACTGAGTAATGTTTATGGTGCACCCTTTTTCAAAATGTTTATAATAATTAAAATAAAGAGATGACAATGTAATGGGAATGAAAGAAAGAAACGTTGGAGAGGCTTAATAATAGTTTTAAGAGGAAAAAGATTTTAAAAGGAAATCAATGCCCAAGTGCAGGGATTTCCATCACTGCATCTTTGTCATGTGTGTGTGTGTGAAACTGAATATGAAAATATCAACTTACTGATAGGCATAAGAAAACCTTAGTTATTTTGCATTCGGGTGTCTTGTAATAACGGACGCCTCTTAATACATTCATGATACTAAATTTTTCACAACAACACGCCCTGTGTTTCCCACATCTGCGTCCTCGCCTTTCATGGCCAAGATAACTCCACGAAAGGGGACAGAAAGCGCTCTACTGGATACTGTTGGTTTTCTATCCCATATTTCCTGCAAACAGCCAACAGCTTTTTCTTCGCCTCATTTACAGATTTCCCCTTAACAGCTACATGAAATAATGGCTTCTCAAAGGGTTCTTTTTCCTCCAAGTTGGGCTCTATTGGAAAGAAAATTATTTCTCCTTCTTCATGAGCCTCGACAAGGATCTCCGCTGTAGCAATGCCCGGCCGCGATAGTGCCTTGGCGTGGGCTGTTGTTGTACACATAACCCCTATGAGCTGGCACCTTGGCTCCAATGGCCGGACGCTGGGCCGTATCCCACATGCAATTAAGAAATTAAGGAAAAGGATATCCGTATCGAAGACGGCAAGTATCCAGTTCCGGTAATGGTATCCAGACATTCTTCCGTTGATCTCAGTCAATTTTGGTCCCGTGGGTGTCATTTTAAACTCAATATTATACACACCATCAGTGAGACCAACTGCTCTAACACACTGCTGTGTGGCCGTTACTAGCTGTCGTTGCTTGTCAAGTGGTAAACATGACGGCATACACGATGAAGTCTCGATAAAAAGTGGAAAGCGGGAAGGTCCACAATCAGAGATGAATGCCGCTAAAATCTTTCCTCGAAACATGACGATATCGACTCCATGCCTCGTTCCCAGTGCATACTCGGCTAGATGCATTTCGTTGCCGTTACAAATTACTAACGCCTTTTCGTCCTCAGCTTTTAGGATTTTCTGAACGGCGTCGAAGGACTTCAGACATTCTTTCTCGTCTTTGACAAGGTATACTCCAAAGGAAGATGACCCGTAAACCGGCTTCAAAATTGCCGGGTATTGAATATGATTTGAGGATCCCTTCACATCTTCAGGTCGGTCAATTTCGTGTATCTTGACTGCATACAGATGAGGGTTTGGCAAGAAAGAGCTACTGGTTGCATTTTCCATTAAAGCTTTTTGGGTAAATATTTTATTTTTACATTTTGTTGCAGCCTCAGGCGTATTACCAAGCAGACACAGTTCTTTGCACACCAGAGCCGTCAGAGGAACGTATTCGTCAACAACGGTCATGCACCCGTCTACGACTAGGCCTTGAGTGCGAATTATTTGGACCACCCTCTTGGCAATTTCATCGTCATGACTCACGTCTTCTATGTCACATTGGATAAACTTGTATACACATTTGGCCGCACTGTGATTAGGATCAGGGTCAATCAAAATGATCTGAAATGTGTGGGAAACACGCACATAAATATCCGTTTAATAAATGCCTTGACACTTTTCAGAACAATTAGTTCTGATACAGATGTAAATTTAAACGGCGAATGTATACCAGAAGAGATACATATTCAGTAAATTGAACAAATTACTTAAAATGGATATAATTTTTGGATTAACCAATAAATTAATGAATAAGTAAGTACATAAAATAAAATAAAATAAAATAAAATAAAATAAAATAAATTTGTACACCGCTTGTTGAAAACATTTACCTTCACAAAGTAATTCTCGGCAGCTTCCCAAACAAACTTTTTGTTTACTCCTTCCCCTCCGCCAATTAGAAGGATTTGCTTTCCTTGAAGAAGGAACCGCTGACTACGATTAACCATGGTTGCCACCAGGGGTCGGACGCAACTTCCAAGCTTGGTCGGGTTTTGAAACTCGTAGGTCTGCGTGTTCGCGATGGTTTTTTTGCTGTTATTGACGCTTACAACCACGGCGTCATAACGTTTGTCTTCTTGCTCTGTCAAGACAAAATTGACACCTGAAATATATAAAAAAATATGTCTTATCGATTTGCAATCAAGACAAAGCAAGACGATTGTGTTGCATTTTTCGTTCGTATTTTTTTTTGGGGGGGGTGTCTACCAAGTTAATACAGAATGTTTACAATATTGATTTCAAACATATTCATGCACATGATTTTGTTTAACCTAACTTCATCCCAAATTTACCTATTATGCTTGTTTCTGCCAAAAATCCTCCGCTTTTCTCTTTGTTCATACACACCTCGTACTTCGTCCAAACGTGTAATATATCCTCCGCCTTTTTCGTGATCATTGAACGGATCTGCAAATTAAATAAATAATATCCTTTTAATACTTTCACAGTTTTTTTTTTTTTTTTTTTTTTTTTTTTTTTTGGGGGGGGGGGGCAGCATACTCCAACGACAAACGACAACAGCTATTCCCTGTGAAAACTGACAAAGAACACTGGAAAATATTAATCCAACTAATAAAATCTCTGCATTAACATCAATCAACTCGAAACACCAAAAGTTTTCAATAATAATATTTTCCTTCAAAAACGAACATTTTCAATCTGGGATCTATCCTGTAACCCCCATTGAACTAGAAAACTTTCCAGTGACACTGGTAAAGTGTTGTCACAATGTAGCGTTCTGTCCGCGTGACCAACGCCGCAGACGATGTCTGAAACCAGCTGATTCCCGTTGGGAGTGCAGCAGACGACAGCTCGGATTGTGCAGGACAAATCCTTACTCTTGATGCCGACTAAAGATAAATAATGTGCACTTACAGTACTTGTTTCATACATTCAACAGAAGAAAAAAACAATAATGCTGATTAAGCTGTTGTGTGATCTCGTTATGAGTAAACCATGGGATATATATTTTAGATATACATGAAATTGGAAAGCGCAGCCGTACTATTAACTCATTATGGATAGTTTTAGAAATGGATAGTTTTAGAAACGATAATATTTTGCTGTTTCTAATATCGAAACGTACCTGCCTGTTCCTCGTAGTCAAGATGAGGGACCGGTGATGGTTTAAGGGTCTCACAAAATGCCTCCACAATGATACTCTCCCTCTCATCCAGACCTTGACATACGGCACTGTAGACGCCGGCTTGGTCTTGAGCAGAATGGTAGGTCACTTTTCCTGATGCACGCACGCCTACCTTGACAACTACCTAACAAAATAACGTTATTTTGTGAGCATTGTATTTATGAACGTCCGACATGCACATGCATATACAGCATAGAAAAGGCTGGGATCGTAACATGATCAAGTAGGGAGAGAGGGTGGCTGAATGTTAATTTTATGATCGTTGATAAATGAGTTTCGAGGAAATAAATTTTATTCGCCCTTCTTCCCGCTTTCTCTGTCTCGCTCTCGCTTTCTTTTTCTGCGGCTTTTGTCTTTTCACAAAAAAATGAAATATCATTTGATTAAAAAGAAAATGAATTTTGTAAAATAAAATCCACCAACTATTCTTTTTTGTTGATTTTGAGAGAGAGAGAGAGAGAGAGAGAGAGAGAGAGAGAGAGAGGGAGGAGACTTATTAACATTTACTTTTTTCATCCCTTTTCCAAGCAAGGAACTTATAAATGCAGCCAGTTCTTTGTTGATCTTTTCTTTTCCGTCTTCTTTATTTTCAATTGCGACCACATAAATATTGCTTCTCTCATGGTTATAAGGCATTCGTGATCTGTACAAAAATGCCAGCGTATCGGGAAAGGCAACATCAGCGTCCGCAACCAGAATACGAGTGAGGATTCGATCATCCAAACTCTTTATTGAATCTTGCGTGACTCCCAGTGGACATTCTAAATCTTTTTCAAAATCCACGTTGTAACTGCGCATGCATACCTTTCTTTTCTCATCATCTGCAATAAGATATGTATTTCATTTCAACTAAATCCAGAAAATGACGGCTAAGGAATTTTTCTGTTTTAGAAATGCCCATAATTATATACATATAAAGTTGCATAAGTAATAGAAAGATATACAGTGGAAATATACAATTGAACGAAAAAGATACTTGAAACAATTAATTAATGAGACAATAATCTTGTGGTAAGATTATAAAATGAATAAGATATTGACAGGTTTCGAAAATGTATGTGAAAATTAATAATCAAACAAACAGAAAGCTGAATGAATAAATACACGATGACAGCTATTGTCACATGATGTAATATTTAACTTCTGGATATTATACCTGTAGCAAGGTTCGTGAAGTAAGTGACACGACGAGGCGGGGTGAAGATGTCCAAAAATGTTCGACCACAAGAGTCAAATGTGACAGCCGTGTGTACTCGTAAGGTTTGCATATCTCCTTCATTGGTGGGTTCTTTCTGAAGCCATGTTAAAGAGGGTACCAGTAACATACCACCAGGACACTGCTTCCCACCCTCTAAACACAGGTTCAGACAGGTGAGAGGTTCCCCCAGTACCACCATCGTGATCTCTTCAATCGTAGACTTAGTCCGCCGATTCTGTAAACATTTGTGGTGGTGGTGTGGTTTAAGAGCATCTTATGTACCATCATTATTTTTAACAGAAAAGTAATTGTCCTCAGACTAGACAGTGCATGATTAATTCATTATGCATTTCTTTTTTTACAAAACGATAAATGTATTGACATACTGTAAGAATACACACGACAAGGTACATGTACATTTTTAACATCAGCAGATAATTTACTTCCATTGGTTTGACTGAAGAACTAAGATGCAAGGTACATGGACGAAAAAGATCCATTTTTATGAGAGTTGAGGAAGGCTTCACTTGGGCCTTTCCGGATTAACTTATGGTAATTTAATAATTTTACATTACCTGCGTTCTCTCTACGGTTTCTGGCAGGTTGTAAAATCCCAGTCCTTGCTGCAAATCATGCCAAAACTGACTTTTCTTGACTTCTTCCAGCAAAGAGCAGTGGTCCATTTTTCTAGCCTAATAGTATAAATGAATCATATCAACCTTGAATGAATGTTGCTGAATTTGGTTAAAAGCGCTAAATAGGGAACGACAGAACATTCTCCGCAGATTTTTCTTTACTATAGGTTACGTATGCAAGGTAGCTTTTACAGTATGTTGTCATTTTAGAACTTTCATGTTTTGGTGAAACCAGTCTATGATATGCAGGTTGTCTGTTAATGGTAGGTGTAATGACAGTATACAGCCATTTGTATGTTACAGCATTTTTCTAATGCACGGAGGGGTATGCATCAGGGTTGAGAACAAGTTGGTATTGGATTTGGATCAATGTAATTTAGTCTTATACATTATCAAATAGAACATAGAGGTACCTTCATACCTTAGTCGCCGAATAATGCGTTTGTGAAAGCAGTCGTTTTCATGATTATTTTCCGTGCATTTATGATTTCTAGGAGGCAGAACATAGAAGAGAGCACAAGACAGACGGCTAGAGTACAAAGTACAGAGTAAAAAGTGCATGTAGATCCTAGGGGTTGCTGCATATTTAGCAATAACATAGATCGTTACATGTTAACCCCCCAGTGGCAAGATTTACGTCTGCTTTCAAGCGATCCGTTCTCGAATTTTCCAGATCATTCTTTACAGAAGACACAGTGCTATAGACTATGAAACATTTCTAAAAATTTACAGTAGGCATTTTGGCGTCAAAACTTCGTTTCTCTACTTTTTTGGATCCTCGATTTCACAAAAAAAAATGCTGTATAACGTCACATTGCTTTGTGAACTCTCACGTTTTCCCAATCCCATTTCATTCGCAAACTGCACTACAAACTACTGAGAGAAAATGGGTTTAAATGGTATTTTATGATAAATGTAACTCTTACATAGGTATGTATTTGCTAAACGCATTCATTCGTACACACGAAAATTTTAGTGTTGCCCACATGGTAATACCTACATGTATATTAAAGCATTGGATGAGACCATAACTATGTCAATATGTCGGAATTGAAAATGGCAAAATCATCTGGAAAATATCCCTCATTTCACTTTAAAATTCTTACCTTGTTGTTAAGTTTCACGAAAAATAAAGAACGTTGAAAACGCCTCCCGGGTCTTCAAAAAATAATATGTCGCCCTCAACCTTAAGACTCTGACTTCCTACGCTCTGCAGATATTACTGATATATGAACACAGTGATGAGACGGCCAACGTGTTAAAAGTCACGATCCCATTGCGCATGTGTCACACACAACGTAACCATGCATGTTACGCAAGCAGCTTTATGTAATTTGGAGATGCAAATTTCCACAAAAAATCTCTTGAAGATAATTCTAATTATCAAAATAGGTACCTCAATAAGGTTTTCCCAAGTGTATGTTTCAAGCTAGTTATTACCTCCGCCAAGGAGGTTATGTTTTTGGTTCCGTTAGTTTGTCTGTCTGTCTGTCTATCTGTCTGTCTGTCTGTCTGCCTGCTAGCAACATTTCAGAAAAAGTTATGGACCGATTTTGATGAAATTTTCAGGAGCTGTCAGAAGTGGGCCAACAGATTATTAGTTTTTGGTGGTGATCAGGATCAATAATCAATCAATAATCAAAAATAAAAGAACTAAGTTTTGGACCGATTTTGATGAAATTTATTGGAACTGTCAGAATTTTGCCAGCAACAAATGATTGGTTTTTGGTGGTGATCCGGATCATTAATCGATCAATTATCAATAATCAAAAAACTAAATCATTATAGAATGAACTTTTAGAGGCGAAACGGCATTGAGTGGAGACTTTGCTGCCTTGGCGGAGGTCTGCGCTCTCGTAGTGCTTTTCTAGTTCATTAATAAAGTCAGGTTATAATACGCTTGGGACTTGGTACATTCCCCCGGTACAAAGCTAGAGATATAAGCCTACGGTGAGAGCGCCACGTTTAATAGCCCCGTACCATGCAGCCGATATTGAGCTATACATTGCATGGAATTTTCAAGAAATCCGAACTAACGACAAAAATAGAGATACGGAATTTTAAAACATTATTTCGACTACGTCTCGTCCAGTCGATTTAAAGGTACCAGTGTATTTTCAATAGACGTTCTTCGTAATATATCATTTTACCAATTCAACAGTTTGTGTCCAGTTTTATTCATTTTTCAATATATATAAGCATTTTATTTGTGATGAGGAGTGAGGGTGTGCCGTAGGACCTTACGGTTCGGGTAATCGTCAAAATGGATACCAGCTCTTTACACAGAATTCCCTCGAAAAATGCACAAATTGTCGCGTAAATGCTGTCATTACTTCAACTCAATGTAGTGTGTCTCCTTTAAAGGTTACATACCCTTTTGATCCATGTCAGGCTAGATGGACATTGTATAAAACTATTTGTTTATTTTTTATTATATGATGTCCATTCACATTTGCTTTTAAAATGTACGATATTTTCAATGATGACAACACGAAAGTGCTCTGCATGTGCATTAAAGTCATGATATGAAAATCGAGTACAAAAAAGCAAATATCAAGTAAGTATATATACATGTACTAAGCTGTAAGTGGATTTCTACTTTAAATCTTTATCTAAACACTAACGTGTAACGTTCAGAATTTGTTCATTAGTAAAGACCATTATTCTGTTATAGCTAAAATTTAAATAAATCTAATATATTCTGCACCAATACTACATGTATGTGCGTTTAAAATTAGTCACGAATACGGATTTGCAGTAACTGTAACCCTATGTTTACTATATATATAGTCATATATATACGGATTTTTAGTAACTGTAACCATTGGTTACTATATACAATCCAGACACAATAAATGACTTTCAGCGTTGACGCTGAATATAAAATACACCTGCAGGGTGTATATGTCCACGTACATCTTATGGAGAGTATTCAGACAGGCCTTGGTGTTAAAAACATCTGGCTTAATACATGTAATATATATAGAACGGTATTTATGGTAAAAAACGTTTCGATCAAATCTAACATAAGATTTGAAAATATGCTCTTCTGAAGACCTTATTTGCCCTGGTAGAAAAAGTTAAGTTCACTTAGTACATTTTTTGTACACATGCACTCAAAGCTAGAAAGCCTCCCGCACCCCCCTCGCAAAAACTCTCCACCGGTCACGATTGTGATCATTCTGTCTGCTTAAAGCATTGACCCACAGACCTCCGTCAGACTGCCTCTGTATGTTGTTCCCATAATAAGACCACGCCAATAGCACTATAATTCAAAATGTCTTATTTCTTCATGTCTGAGTTTTTCACAAACCAACATTCCGCGCCATGTGAAGCAATAGAAAAATCTGAAAGCTGAGCATTCTCTTCTTTGTGTTAAGAGATATGTTTTCCGGAGTGTCATCGTAATGGTCAGTGAATATTGCACCAAGATAGATTAATTGTTTCACATTTTCTGCTTTTTCGGTATTGATCAGGATATGGCTGTTCCCATCGTTTTCCTCAGTCTCTCTGTATTTTCATCACTTTTTGATTTTTTTCTAAAGCGTTTAGAAAAAGACCAACTTTCTCGCTTTCTGTTCTCATCCTGTCGACCGATACTTGTGGTTTGAACACAAAGCGTGCAAAAAGGACTACATTATTGGCGTATCTCAGGTTCGATACATTTTTCCCACAACATTGACATTTCCTTCATAATCTTCAAAATTAAGGTACCATTTCCATTAATAAGACGGCGATTGTACGAACGTAGACAGAACGTACTCTGCAGGGTGCTCTTGGGTGTCAACACCATATTTCCTGCATACAGCCAACAGCTGCTTTTTTGCCTCACTTACGGATTTCTCCTTTACAGATATCGCACAAAAGCCGCACTCATTGTCCGTGTTCTCCTCCTTCAGGGGTTCCATTTCATAGTAAATTATCTCGCCTCGCTCGTGTGCCTCTGCGAGGATCTCCGGTGTGGCAATTCCCGGTCGCGACAACGCCTTAGAGTGGGCTGCAGGAGAGCATAAAATCGCCATGAGCTGACAAGTTGGTTCAAATGGCTGGACGTTTGGTTGGATCCCACAAACGATCAGAAAATTAAGGAAAAGGATGTCCGTTTCGTACACGGTGCGCACCCAGTTCCTGTAAAACCAGGCACACATTCGTCCGTTGATCTCGATCAGTTTGGGACCCGTGGGTGTCATTTTAAACTCGACGTTGAATACTCCGTCCGTGTGACCCACGCCGCTAATACATTGGAAGGCTGCTGTTATCAGGTGCCTCTGCCTCTCGAGGTTTAAACACGACGGCATACAAGTTGAGGTCTCAAAAAACTGCGGGATGCGGGTTGGACCACAATCTGAGACGAACGCCGCTAAAAGTTTCCCCCTGTACACGACGATCTCAACTCCGTGCTTTGTTCCCTGTGCATATTCGGTCAAGTGCATCGCGCTCCCGTGGTTCTTCCCAAAAGGTGGGTCGTTTGTCATTTTTTCGCTATCCTTGGTGTTAACAAAGTATCTCATGCATTCTGCCTCATCTTTGACTAAGTTGACTCCATAGGAACATGCCCCGAACTCGGGCTTCAATAGGGCTGGATACTGGATATGGTTTGACGATCCAGTCACATCTTCTGGTTGACTAATTCCGTGCGTCTTGACAGCAAACAGAGACGGATTGGGCAAAAAAGGCACATTAACTCTTGATTGTTCTAAAGATTTTTGACTGAGACTTTTCTTCTTGGACTTTCTTGCAGCTTCAGGTGTACTTCCGACCATGCGCAGTGCCTCGCACACCAGTGACGTCAAAGGGACGTAATCGTCCACCACGGTCATGCAGCCGTCTATGGGTAAATCATGTGTACGTGCTAATTGAACAATTTTCTCTGCATTGATATCCTCGTTGTTGCGATCTCCTATTTCGCACTGAATAAACTTGTGGACGCATTTATCTGCCTTATTGTTGGGATCCCGATCAGCCAAGGTTATCTGGAGGATGATATCACAACGTTTTATGATGATTAAGCTGTACAAGCCTCGTTGTACATGTAAACGCTCTGGCTAAAAAAAATGCTTCAATTCTGATTCAATATCTGGTCATGTATACATTGCTAATATTTAAAATCTTTAAAATGACATCAAAACATTGGCCATGATAGTTTTTTATCAGAATAGAGACAATAATATTCTTGACAGAGCAACAAAATGAGGGGTGTCCGTTAAACAATAAAAAACAGTCATACAAAGAATGAAAGAAATTAATGAAAAATTAAATCAATGTTGGTATTGTAGTGGTACATATATATTTTTAATTTGGGCGTGTGTAAACTTTGGTTTTTTTCCTAATCTTTCAACACTTACTTTGACATTGTATTCTCTCACAGCTTCCCAAACAAATTCTTCCCCCGCGCCTATAAGTAGAATATGCTTTCCTTGAAGAAGGAACCGCTGACTGCAGTTGACCATGGTTGCCACCAGGGGCCGCACGCTGCTTCCAAGCTTTGAGAGGTTTTGAAACTCGTGAATCTGCGAGTTTGAGATGGTTTTCCTGCTGTTACTGATACTTACAGCCATGGTGTCATAACTGCCGTCTTCTTGATAGGTCAGGACAAAATTGACACCTGAAAATATCATGCGTCAGCAAACTATTCCCAGGCGAACTGGCGTAAGTAGGCTACATTGTACGTTATGATAGTAACACTGACCCATTCTGTGTTCACAATTAAAGACGATGCGAAACATGTAAGGGGTTTTGTTCAACCTGAATTTACACAAAATATGGAATCATTATGTTTGATTGATATTTATAAGAACTTTTGGATACGTTACATACCTGGGAGCAATCAACGGTTACTTTGGATGGGGATTTTTACCGAAGACCATTTTATTCACCTTCACTCAGAACATCCAAAGTGTGCCGTTGAATTATGGTCTAGAACCCAACTATTTCACTGCTTACCTAGTACGTTTGTTCTCATCAACGATCCCCCGATTTCCTCCTCCTTCAAGCTGCTTTCGTACCTCATCCAGTTTTCTAATATTACTTCCGCCTTCGCCTTGACCATTGAGCTTATCTGTTTAATAACATAAAAAGTAACATGTCAAACAGTGGGTCACTCCGCTGACTAATAATAAATACCTGCTACAGTAAAAAAAATAACGGACACCCGTTTCACAATAAATAAAAATAGAGAGAAAAAGAAAGGGAGATGAAGCGAATTTTAAACTGCTTAACTCGTAAAGTCAGCTATTCAAAAAGATTCAGTCCGTAGGTTATTTTCTGCTCCAAACCGAAAGAATGTAGAGTTACACTGTAAGCGGTCCGTTACATCTCTAGCAAATTGCGCTTAGCCGGCTCTGATTCATAGCATCCTCAGCAAAGAACGAGAAGTATTTAGTGAATCTAGGCTCTGGCGTACACGTTACAATGTGCTTACACTCACCTTTTCACTTTGGGATCTTTCTTGTAAACCCCATTGACTGAGAAAGCCCGCTAGTGACAGTGGTAGCGCATTGCCTCCGTGGAGCGGTCTGTCCGCGTTAGCGACGCCGCAGACGATGTCTGAAACCAGCTGATTCCCGTTGGGAGTGCAACAGACGACAGCCCGAATTGTGCAAGACAACGCCTGGGTCTTCATGCCAACTAAAATGTATACATATATGTATACCAACATTTAAAAATACAATAAAATTAACTTGGCAAACGTTCAACCACGGAAATGAATAAAACAAAATTGACTGTATTTTAAACATCAAAAATATATTTATATATATCATAATAAAAAAAAACGTACCTGCCTGTTCCTCATAGTCAAGATGAGGGACAGGTAGTGGTTTAAGGGTCTCACAAAATGCCTCCACAATGATGCTCTTCCCCTCTCCCAGGACATCCAGACCTTGACATACGGCGCCGTAGACGCCATCTTGGTCATGGGCAGAATGGTAAGACACACTTGATAATGCAGGCCCAGGCACTTTGACAACTACCTTCAACAATATTTTAAAACTCCGCTGTAAAGCGACATTTTAAAGCGTGCAACGTTTAACGGTTTTATAGGACTTGTCAGTGTGAACGAAACTGAAACGATCTCTCTCTCTCTCTCTCTCTTACACGCACAAAAAAAACGACGACCAAAATTACCAAAACAGCATATACCTTCTCAATGCCCTTCTTCAACAGACGCTTAAGAAACCCGCCTAGTTCATTCCTTACAGTCTCTTTTCCGTCCTCCTTATTTTCTACACAGACCACCGAAATATCATGGTCTCCCAAGTTGTAGGAAATCTTTGGTCTGAACGGGAATGCGAGCGTGTCGGGATAGGCAACGCCAGCGTCCGCCACCAGAATACGCGTGAGAATTCGATCATCCAAACGTTTCGCTATCTCCTCTGTGACTCCAACTGGACATTCTAAATCCCTCTCGAAGTTTAGAAAGTTATTACTGGGCAAGCGTGCTTCTGCTTTCTCGTTCCCTGTCAGATAACTTTTATCTGTTATCATCATCATTTATAAAAAATGAATAATAAGTTAATACATAATGGATTTAAATTATTTGAAAACAATGAACCCTACATGCGTGTACTGACGTACATCATGACGCTAAAAGCATGGATCAAAAGCAGTAACAATTTGAATGATATATGAAAATATGTAAATATAGGTGTGTAAGTATATAAAAAATTATTTGACATCTTATCACTGTTAATTGACAGGCATTACCTGTGACAAGGTTCATAAAGTAAGAGACACGACGAGGTGGGGTGAAGATGTCCAAAAATGTTCGACCACAAGAGTCAAATGTGACAGCCTTGTGTACTCGTAAGGTTTGCAGATCTCTTTCATTGGTGGGTTCTTTCTGAAGCCATGCTAAAGAGGGTACCAGTAACATACCACCAGGACACTGCTTCCCACCCTCTAAACACAGGTTCAGAAAGGTGAGAGGTTCCCCCAGTACCACCATCGTGATCTCTTCAACTGTGGGATTAGGTCGCGGATTCTGTAAATTAAATTGGACAGTTTTCCTGGAAGCATCATCGTGCCACGGTTTCACTAGAGGATTACACATACAGATTAATTACGCAAATCGCTCGTCCTGCAGCTTGTTCATTTAACACACGGCATGGAACAAGAGGCTTGTTAGGGTTTCATGTAATATTTATTCGCAACAGCTCATTTGCTGCTAAATCGCTTGCATACAAGTTACATTTGAAGTATACCAGTATGTATTTTCGATATACTGCCTTACCTGAGTTCTATCTTCAGTTTCCGGCAAATTGCAAAAACTCAGTCCCTGCAGCAAATCATGCCAGAACCGGCTTGTCTCGATTTCTTGGTCAACACAAAAGGATTCCATTCTTATTTCCTGACGGTTGAGATTTGTCTGTATCAGTAATGAATATTAGTAAATTATATTCAGATATATGGTGCATGAAATAATACAGATTTTGTTATGTGTATGATGTCAATTATACTTATATATTAATTTGCCGATTTAAATATTTTATCCATTTTCATTGAGCTAAAGACAAGGCGGGTTCTTAAGCAACGCTCACACTGCAAAAGAGGATCAGATCTATTCTGCTGTCCAATTTGAAATGGTATTTCGTCTTAATTATAATAATAATAAAATAATAAACAGTCTGTGCACTTTGAAAGACATGCACTTAACAGGCTAGACATGTCATGAGAAAGTGTCACAACAACAGTATAGTACAACAAATATATTCATTGTAGGTACAAAGATACGAGTTACTTGATTTTAGGTGAACTGTTCAGTATGGACAGAGTACTAGTGTGTTTTCCCCACNTCAGGGGAGAAACCACCAAAATATTTCCCATTGACGACCATACTAAGAAATGCCTGCAAAACTGCATAAAGAAAATAACTCTGGGAAACATTTCCCATCTCCATGGACAGCAGACACACTGACATAACTCCAAATGGCAAAAAAATATACTGTCATCAACTCCGCTGTCTTACCGGCATCACTTGAACATGTGCACCCCTCTGTTTGTAAACAAACCACTGCACCACTCACAGTCAGTAGACCCTTCCGCCAGAGGTCTCACGACTGCACTGCACCTGTGCCTGGTCCTGAAAAAAAAACTGGCAGTAGTTAACACCCTACTCTGCTAGTTGATACCAAAATTAACCCTAGCAACACACAAGAAATGCCAGGAAAAAAATGGAAAAAAGCACTCATTTTTTCTCACTGAACTATATTCGGCTATAACAGGTGCTGATTGGTTGATTTGGAGGTTTCTGCCCTGAAAATGGCAATAACATGAAACAGCCCTAACGTAATAGCTTAATAGGCAGGCCATAAGTTGTCAGTCTCCTGAGTTCCCACTTACGGGTGAGAATGCAGATCGCTGTGCGTAACAGTTATGTAAATTGTCTTCTCTGTTGCCGTGCACGTCTGCACGGTAATTGATTGATGATAACTCACCTGGATCAGGCGGGGAAATTGGTCTCTCCACCTGGTATGCGCAGTACTTACCGTAATTGCGCGCTCTCCGCGCAGGGAGAGCACACCGGGTGAAGGTACCTGTAGGAAAGTGCACGATCACAGCCTATACAGATGTATCGTTTATACAAGTCCGCTGGACGTGAAAAGGCCTGTAGAGATTATCCACTTCTCTCCCTACCGTGCGATCGCGTCCAACCCCTTTTTCGAGCACTCCTCTCGATTATTGTAAAACCTGCTAACCAAGCTAATTAGCCTGGAAAGTAGCACATCGCAACCGTAAGTGGGGCACCTGCGTTGAATATGATATATAGCACATACAGGAATCACATGGTGGCGCCTCTAAACGAAATTCAATGCACGTGTGTCCTGTGTGCATGCTCGGCATACCGAAGGCTGGTCACAGAAAGGCCAAGCAGTGGTCAGTATGGTCAGTTTGGGCCGTCAGCACTGCACGACTGACTGAATATCAGGGGCAGCCGATGTTGTAATCATAAATTTCGTTAACCCTCAAGAGACCAAGCTATTTTAGTGACTGAAATGACCAAGTGGGGTCATCTATGACCCCATTGTGCTCTGTACAGGGATCCTTATTATAAAAGGCTGTTGAGGCTTTATCACACCCATACTACTCCCAGGATTTAAGACAAGTATTTTATAATGATCTAATGTAATTTTTACATATTCGGTAATAATACTTTTATTGCATGAAATAACCAAGCACAGATTTAAAGAACAACATTACACCGGTGTTTAGACAGTCCTTGTCAGTTTCCACTTGCAGAAATATTTTTCTTTTTATTTGGCACACTAAATGAAAAAAAAAACATATTACAAAATTACTTTGAGTAAAAATATTTTGACTTATGAGATAGCATCCTGCTAACTTCAACAAGAATAATTAGCTGACTTGCTGGGTAGGGAATACCCTAATGCTGGTAAAGAAGTCATACTACTCAGTCCACATTCAATCAACCTACATGTATGTTACTACCACATCTGTGTATAAAACAAAATCCACACAAACAATTTGTTAATAATATGTATAATATGAATAATATGATATTAACATAGATTTCCGAAATTCCCGAAAATTGTAACCGTCAAAATGAGAAACAAATGTATGAGAACAAGTTCCAACAAAGCTACTGAAATTAGATTCAGCGATGCACTTTTAGTAACACTTCAAGCATAATCTTCACAAACCAATTATTTGTGCCTATGTTTTGGGCACACTGGTTGGTTGCATGAAGCACATGCATGTGACATTTTCCTGTCAGTGTTGCGTGGGCAAAACATTTGAATAAAATTTAAAAAAAACTAATATTTAAAAACCAATGCTTCTCTTTGGGGTCATAAATGACCCCACAAGAGTTTGTGATATATACGCCACACTTATAGGTTGATCCCTACAAAAAACTGTGAAAGTGTGTAGGATAAGTAGACTGACAAACTCATGCAAGGAAAGAAAATTCGAATAAAAAATAAAGAGATGGCACATTAAATCATATGGCTGGGGTCGTAAATGACCCCACTCGGTCACTTGAGGGTTAATGGGACGAATGTCACCTGTGAAAAGTAATGGGGAACTGACTGCGGTTCTTAGGCGACTAACATTTCTGTTACACCGGCTATGTGAAGCGTGTCTTTGTTACACTCTATTTACAATTTGCTCTAAACAATGGCCTATCTTGTTGTTCGCTTTTGACCCAGATGAGAGATTCAGAGTACCTTTTTCTGTTTTAACTGCACTTGTGACTTATGGCATTTATTATTTTAGTCTACTACTTTGTGAAAGTCGGTATTCGAATCGCTGGAAACTGCTCAATGTACAGTTTCCCTTAAAGGCTGAAAATATTGTTATTTATAGTTATATGCCATGAAGTCCAGCTTGAGAAAATATCGTCCTATTCTCAGGCTATACATGGCTGTGGCCATGGACATAAACTCTTTATAAATACTACCTATTCACTATCTTGCATCTCTCCTTCAACCCATCCCAGCAACCCCTTTCATCCGTTTGTACCAACTATAACAGCCAACTAACACATTCTTGGGTTGTAACATACCCTGTATTTATGTGGGTATTTGCAAATGTTTTTTCTTATTGGAAACCAAGAAATATGAATAAAAGATATATTACCGTTAAAATGATATTTGACAGAAAGGCTCGAAATATTAGATTCAGAGGGAAGAGAAATGCAGATACGATACTTCCTATACCTTTATTTCATTAATTTTTGAAAGATTACCGATTAATCTTGCTTAGAAAGTACCCATAAGTGGTGCCGTGGCTTAGAGACAATTGACTGTGTAGCTGAAAAATTTGATTTTTTTTTTCGAATCTAAAACTCGCTGTCGGGTTATGCTTACTTTACCGCAACGACAAACACTCTCCGCAAGTTTTGAGTGATATTCTTTAAACGACGACTTGCTTAAACACTGTATAAATTATTTTACAAGAAATGAGATTCTTTTAAAAACGCCGCATTAAAACACTACATAAATTACTTTAATGTATGTCCATTCAAAATGGATAACATTCACATAAACTCAAGTCATTTTCTTGAGGGCTCTTATAAAATGAGATCTGTTCCTTCTCACACGATAGCATGCAAGTTTAATTCATAGATGATATGGGATGATGTATTTCTATATGCAGTTTTTTTTCAAAGCATCACCACTCACACCGCCCCATGTCGACTGCACTGCAATGCGCTAGTCTGAAAGATGTTTTGACTCTTTACAATGTGATTCTAGTAAAGCTATTCCTTCCTCTTCGTTTTCATGGAATTTTTTCAACCATTCATGAACAAGAAGATTGTGATATCTGAAAAATAACAAATTCTTCAGTGAGAAATATAACCAAAAAGACTTCACTGAAGGACTTAAAATCAAATGCTGAAAATCATCAAACATACTGATATGCCTTTATCAGTCTGTTTGAATGAGGCATGCTGCGTTAGTTATATGTGAAGTCATACTTGACAAAAGACATTTCCATTGCTGCAAACCACTTGAGAAATTACAGGCCTGCCCAACCA
This sequence comes from Lingula anatina, assembly GCF_001039355.2. The sequence goes on along the minus strand of NW_019776172.1, from coordinate 70,944 downwards.
CCAGACTCGGCACCGAATGATCCTGAATTCACCGGTAGATCGGACCACACTACCTGTTTTCAAGGTGTGTATCAGATCGCATTTCACAGTATCATACCCCGAACAAATTTTGAGTGGTGATGCAATACTTTTCAACCTCGCTGAGAATCATCACTATCACATCGTGTACTAGGCAAGAGCGGTGTCGCGTCTGATACTGTGAAATGCGATCTGATACACACCTTGAAAACGGGTAGTGTGGTCCTATCTACCGGTGAATTCAGGATCATTCGGTGCCGAGTCTGGTAGTTGGGTAGGCCTGCATTATCCCCCTCCCAACCTCCCTGAACATTTACAGTATAAACGATAAATTCACTACACATGAAATAATCGTATTCTAATCCTCGATGACCTTAAGCCCCTACTTTACCTCGGTTTCTCAAAGAACTGGAAATATTTGTCTGTGTCTAATCTTGGGAAGATCCTGTCGAATCCTCCCCGCCTGCTGTTCTCGTCTATAGTGTCAACGAGGACCCGGATGTCATCCGGTGTCAGATTCTCCAGGATAGTGGATACGATATTCTGAGGGATGAACAAGTTTGAATAATTATATAAATTGGAGTATATAATCAAATACTATCTTTAAACAGCAGGGGTCGACAGTGGAGTGCCGGTGTTACGAAACTGAGGATCGTGTAACACAAAGTCTGCCCTCCTATAGTTATAATGGTTAAGGTTTGCCTGACCTAAACGGGTCGAAATATAGAACGAGGCTTACCTATACAGATGAATGGGAAGAGGACTCTTTGTCACGTTACAGCAAGAAAAGCTCGGTTTTTAGATCAAAGATACATACAAAGTCCATTTTTTGTCATAAAAACCAACCAAATGCCAGCATATAGTTTCAAGTAGTATAACTAAGAGAATTACCAAAAGGCACTGTTTAATTTTACCCGAAAGTGATGTTTGAACAGATTTTTTTTTGCTAGCATTCTATGCTGTATGTCAATGGGGCAGAAAAGTAGGTCACGAAAGTAGGTTAAATTGACAACCAAAAATTTAAAGAAAGGAGCACTCTAAAACTATTTTATGGTTGATCGGGTGATTTATTCAGTTTATCCCTTGGCATGTCGAATTTATTAGAGTCGTAGAAGAAACTAGTCGAAGTGGTTTACATGTGTTACTGGGAATCCACCGATGCTCGGTTCGTATGTACCTTTAACCCTTTTTGAATCAAGACTTTGTCTTTGGAGGGCTGTTCTTACAATATCTATCTAGACTGCCGGAGCAATACTTTTGTTTCGTACCGTTAAATGGCGTTAGTGGTGCAAAATACAAACCTCGTCCTTGTGGTTATCACAATAATATCTCTGTTTTGCTTGCTGTACTGTAGACAATGTCTGTGACCACCACCGTTTGTCCAGCACTAAGTGGTCTGGAACGTCCGATCCACTGGAATAGAAGCATAAGACTATCTTTATTATGGCCGATTACAGTAGGCCGGTGTAAAACGGAAAGCTGTTGGAAAAGTATTGTAACTGTGCGTGCCTAAATCAGTGTAAAAAAACAAATATGATAAGTAATATCGTAGGGTAAAGGAGTTTTGCAACATACAGATTTCAGAAGCTATTGCACAGAACCACAGAAAACCGTTTATTTTTATCATATCCACCGTCGGTACACGCCAGTGAAGGCATGCCGTACCTTTCTTCGTCGCTTCCGTTGACTGCACCACTAGGAATTCTGAATCCGGCTATATTCAACAGGTCCCTGGCCATGGGGTCATTGACCGGGTGAAAGTGACCAGGATGTGCTAAAATACTGGAAGAGAAATACTTAGAATGTATTGTAGAGAAGATGTGTATTTAAACAATGGTAAACCTAACTAATCAGGCAAATTTACTCACACGCACGAACACACACACACACACAGAGAGAGAGAGAGAGAGAGAGAGAGAGAGAGAGAAAGAGAGAGAGAGGGCGGGGGGTAAGCTGTCGCCTTTCGAAAATGTGTGGTCCAAAAGTATATCAAACACTTACCCAGGTGCTATGTTGACCTCCAAGATCCAAGGATCCATTTTCTCGTCCAGAAGTATATCAAAACCAAGCAGTTCATGCCCACTGTATTTGCTTTTTAAGTAACTCTTTACTCCGTCGTACATTTCAGGCTCTCCACTATAAAAGTAGTTAAAAAAATTTATTCTGGATTAGACATTTGGTCTTCTGCAGAGCGTGGGAAAGAATTGCTACAGTAAACTCGAAAAGTATTTATTTCGTTATTTTTTTCTTAATTCAATTTTGTGCTTCAATGCATTTTGTGCTTTGTACAATTTTTCTGATAAATATTAAGGTGATGAGACAGAGAGGAAAAGAAAGGAACAAGTTGGAAGAAAGAGAAAGGGCAACAATAACAAGGAAGAGGAAGGCCCATTACGTGATAATTGTCTTAATGACGATGTCTTTGATTTTCTCCCATATTGGCTCGTGGTCGATTCCTTCTGTCTTCTTTAGATACTCCCAGAGAGTAGAGATGGACCTGGTGATAAGATGTAAACTGGGGTTTAATAGTCATGGAGCGGAGCTAATAGCTTGGGCTTAGTTTAGTCGGCCTGGGTCTAAGAGACGGTAAAGATTGATTGGTCCATAATAAATGTTTCTGACTATTGTCTACACTGAGGGTAAAATAAATCAGTCAAGGTAATCGCAATATGCTCTTAAGAAACCAAGAAACGAGATAAATTTCCTTTCAGATTATTTGCGAAATGTAACTTAGTCGTCTAAGGCTTACATTAGTAGGCTAAGATTTTAGTCCAAAAACCTTTCTTTATAGACCTTTTGTGAATCAGGTCCCTGATTCAACTTACAAGATGCACGTTTTTATACACTCTGACCACAGGGTCCACTATTAGTCTGTTACAAATTATTGTATGGCATGTATTCTAAGAATATAATGCAAATACTGAAGAAGCACAAAAAGTAGACTTCATAACTACCATTTATGCCCCGTTTTCAGCGAGTGATCCAGTGTGTATTCCGGGTTCTTGGTGTTGATTTCGTTATTGGTCAGATGGATCATACCGTCTAGGTCTCCTGTGGTAAATCTGTGTTATATATAAAGTTATAATTAAGTCATGCGTGCTAGACCTTTATATTGCACTAAATGAAGTGATTTTTGGACGTCCAGTTTTTTTTCACAATAGCAAGGGTATAAGCCAATCCAAAACTGTCGAAAATTTTGTTCTTAGGCCCGTTTTGAGTTCTGTACTTCTATTTTTTACCGACAAGACAATCATTCACCAGTCCTCATCTCAGAAATGTGAAAATGATAACACAAATATACGCAGTACTGTTGTCATTGGTTTTGGTTTGGCAAGTAGCACACACTGGTGATTAAGGCCAATTGTAGTATAAATTGTTGATATCAACAGTATATATAGTCTAGTAGAATAATTGATTTGTTTTTGACGGTATAAAGCACACTGTTTGCCTTTCAACACAACATTACTCTCCAGCAATATCAGGTTACACGTTCAGCGTCCATAAATGCCAAGTCTCAACATATTATCAATTTATAAATGATTTATTCATGATAAAAATACTGTTTTTGTATGAGTAACGTACTTTTTGGTAGCAAACTTGACTATTCCATCGGGGTAAATGTACACTCTAAGCGGGTCTATACTGGCAATATGGACATAGATCCTCAAGTCAAATTTATACCCGTCTATGAGATATGGGTTGGTAATATATCTGAAAGAGAAGCAGAAATAGACATGCTGTTGTTACCTTTTAAGTATTAAAATACTGTGCGTTTTCATCAATATACTAAATGCACTGTTGAATGATGATTTTTTAAATATTTATCTATGGAAATACACACGCAAAGTATCTTTTTTCAACATTAAAAAATTAATAATATGAGATAATTGTATCGTCCATTCCTATGGGGTTGTCTGAATTATTCTGCATGACAAAACTGTTGTCTCTTTGTATAATTAACAGAGTCGTTAGTGTGGCATACCTTTGTATGACATTTCTTTGATCCCTCGGAATCTGTTCATACCGCTGTATCACTTCAATGCCTCTGCCTCCATGGAAACATGGCTAGCAATAAGAAAGATTATACACCATGTAAATATATTATTACGAAGAAACACATGAACGTTTTTGGGACAACAGTAAGGGACCATTCCCAGATCCTACCGTACTAACTGTCGATCGATCTACCTCCAAGGGGATTCTCGCTAAATTGCAATAAACTTAAGCTGCTTAGATGGCTGTCAGTAGAACTGTCAGACATCTAAGCCGCTTAAGTTAGAAGACATTTAGCGAGATTATCCTCGGAGATGGATCGATCCTGTTAGGTATGGGAACCAAATCTAAAAGTCAATGGTAAAAGCAACCAGACGACTGAGAGAGACGATACAGGAGAGCCGCGGAGAATGGACACGCCTAGAACAACCAACGGTTTCCTGATTTTGACTGAGGATAACCTATAAATTTAGGATCAAAACTGTTTATACACCACCTATAATGGCGCTTGTCGTTGGAGATTATTACATGATACCTGGGCTTTACTATTGCTTTTTATAAACTTCCTTTGAAAATGTACTCAGAAAAGTTTATTAGAATGCTTTCAATACTTCACTACGATGAAAAGCTGTTTGGACAATTCTGGAAATAGTGACTGTTAAAAAACATTTCCTCTCAAAGGATGAAACAAGTAAATTGTTCTCTTGATTGCCATTGGTGTTGATTTTGTATTAAATAAAACTGCAATGTCTTGTTGCTTCACCAATAATAGTCTTAAGGCTGCTTTCAAAATCTCTTACAGGGTTAACAGATAAAACCCTACACATTTTTGCACTGTTTTTCACATATATGTTCAGTACCGGCTTTAAAATCCACAGTTGCCCCTTTGTGGCGAGATCCAATTCCACCCTCAGTGCGTCCATCTCATCAGGGATGATGTAGGTCGATGGATGGAAATTAAAGTTCTTCTTGCCGTGCTTTAGTTTCATTTTCCGCATCCTGTGTGCAAGACGGTCCTTGCAGCCTATGGCCCAGTTGTTGGGAAAGTGGTTATACTGGAAGAAAAATGCTCCTCCATTTAATTCAAATTCATTCCAGCACTTATGGATATTTTAATTAATTGTTATAACCTTGATCGTTATAATATAATACCACTTATACGTTATGTGCAAAAATGTGCAAAAATACATTTTCCTATAACTATGGTAGCTATCTGATGGTTAACAAGTTAGTAAAGTGTAAAAATCAATCAAAAAAATAAATATAATATTTCCATTGATAAAAAGCACGTTCAATCTTTTTAGAAGCGTTTTAATTTTTCACCACCCCATTTAAAATACTATAGAATACCATAGCACGTAATAATAATAATAATAATAATAATAATAATAATAAGTACCTTTTGACTGGGTTCAATGGATGCATACATGTGTGTTTGGTGGGGTTGATAACACCCAGTGTAACAACCTGACCACAACCCGCCATCTACAAAATGCAATCAATACAATATCAACTTTATTTAATGTTAATTATTTCTCTTCCTTAAACTTATTTTAAAGACAACGGGGGAAAACTTCAGTCTGATAGTGTATACATACAAACAGCGCGTTAATTAAATGATTGACTAATTCAGTATTGATGACTTCACAAAAATAAAGTAAACATATTTATGAGTGTATTTATTTTTTAAAGTACGCATAGTCACTGTATCTGAAATACAGATTTACAGGTTGTTCAGAAGATAGAAATGGCCAATATAAATGTCGCAACTTGTTGGAATATGTATGGTATGGTTATCTTCACAGTCTGACAGACATAGATGGTGTTCCAGATGTGAACAGACATAGTTCAGATCAATACCTTTGGTCAGTGCGTACCCAGACCGGTTTGCCGTGGCCGAGATGATTGGGGAACCCGGCTCGTACCAGAACAGACGGCGCCGGATGTTCTCCGGAAGTGGCTCTTCTGCAATGAAACCCATAAAAATGTCTCTTTGCAAAAAATGGTCACAGAAACAAATGTTAATATGAACATGGAGGAGGCAATTTGGAGCATGTTTTCAAAAGAACAAAACTTTTGTGCAAGATAACTGAAACCTTGGGAATTGTTCATACACACACGAAAGTTTACTTTCAGCAAATTTCTCGAGATTTAATGATATTTCATGGGTTCTGCTTACTACATAATAAAAGAAAGAATGCTGGAGAGTAAGCTCTTCAATGAACAAAAGAATTCATGATCTAGCCATCTAGCTGCTCATGATCAAGTGATGTAGGCCCTGTAATATTAATAATGTACTTCATCGTGATATGTGTATCAAATAGGTCCAACAGCACGTGGTTGATCAAGTTTTACAGTCAATACTGAAGGTGTGGCATATATGTGTGTGTGTGCGTGCGTGCGTGCGTGCGTGCGTGTGTGTGTGTAAGCCTTACTCTGTTGTCCAGGCATTATAAAGTTGATGTAGGGTGGGACATTGGAGAACAGGCTGGGTGTGAGTGCCGGCAGTAACGGCTCCGATACCTTGTCTGGAATCACAATATATTTATATATAGACAACTGATGAGATTATTAATTGAATCATCCTCAACAGAATTAAAATTATATCATTTACCTTTTATAAATTTATAAATTTTACCTATTCAATAAAACGTAAATGATATGATAATATTCGAAACTAATTATTAAGAGCGCATTCTCAACGAATTAAGCCAGGCTTTACAAAGCCGGTGACCTAAAAATGGCGGACGTACATGAAAGAAAAACCGCCTAATCTTTTAATAGTCTCTCCGCCTCCCCACACGTCGTCCCTGCGGGGTACAGTAATTAAATCTCGGCTCCGTTCGCCATGCGGAAGCTACCTGAGAAATATTAAGTGCACATGCTCATCAGTTAAACTCGTGGTGAAGAAAGCATGGCGGCTGAAGGCGATCGAAGGAAAAAAGCTCTTCTGTTCTATTATCTTTGAAAACAGAGACGAAAAAGGAATAATTTGGCCCGTAGAGCAGCAATGAATCGACTATCTACGGAGATAATATCACCAGAGATATTCACGGAAATATTAATGTTCGGAGCCGAGATTTAATTACTGTACCCCGCAGGGACGACG
>NW_019776172.1:33477-50010 GCF_001039355.2 Lingula anatina | reverse complement strand
AAAAAAACTAGAATTATTACTCCCGTGAACTTGTAATAAACATCCGTCGATTTTGACTATATTCCGAAACTGCCTCGTTGTCAGAAATATCACCAAAAAGTAAATTTCTTTCTCCTTTGCACTTGTGAAAAATAAGTTTGACTATATTCCGGTCCGACGCTCCTTTCTTATCAGAAATGTCACTAAAAAGGAGAGGTTTTGCCTTGGGACCTTTTTTCCGCAGCAGTCCCAGCTAGGTGTGGCTCAGCTGAGACGCGCATGGTCAGTGTCGACGGTTGATTAAATACTTTTCAAGCCAGATGAACGTCCACGACAAGTATTTAGCAAAAATTGACCAAATTGGTCAGACATTACGTAAGAATTTGGCGGGAGGTGACTAAGCGCACGTGGACGAGTTTACTCCGTATAACATCTCTAGAGCGTGATATAGGGTCACTTTATTCGGTTTTAGGGGTGTTTTAGGAGGAAATGACTGTTTTTTTTTCTCGGTATGTATGTCAAATAATACACTGTCACCCTCTTGCGATATATGCCATGAAGTTATGTCTCACACGTAGCTCGGACCACATGCCTTTAAAATTGTAAGATATTATATACAAAAGTTTGGGCAAATGTTCACCTTTTGACTGGGTCTCAAATTCTGGAACTTGTAGGTTTCACTGGGTTGTAAACATCCTACGTAATATCCAACTGCCAGAGAGAAATCTGGAAATAAATAGTAATAATAATTATATATTTAAGTATGGATTCAAAATTACGTGCACATACATGTATGCGCATTGGTTAAATATGAAGAGTAAAAATGCTGTCCATTTTAAACTTTGACCAAGAATCCAATGCACTATTATTGAATAGCGTTTTGAATTACGACCGCGAGACATGTTCTCCGGCCTATTACCGATTCATGTTAAATTGCCCATTTCCAATAATGGTATATAGTTTCCCAAATACAATATTATGACTTATTTTATGAAGATGCTAAAAAGAAGAAACCAGCTAGACAGAAAATACAATGGAAGAAAAATCTCAGCGAAAATTTTAAAAACTTATTCATAAGATAAAATAATACTCTATGAAGACTATGGGTACTTTTAGTCAGGGAGTAGCCGGATCTGATGGCTGTTGCAGAGACGAGAGGGGAACCCCCGTCATACCAAAGTAGACGACGACCTATATTCTCCGGAAATGGTTCTTCTAAAACGGAAAGAAGTCTTACAATCATAAGAAGAATACATTAAAGAGAAAAGATACCAGTAAAGGATCCTCAGCATTTTGATTCTAATGAGACCTAACGTATTTTTTATCAAGATGAATGACGTCTTCACTATTATACCAAAAAAAATCACAAAAAAAAACGATATATACGATTCACTCAAATTGAATATTCATCCCAATTCATATATACAATATTTCAGTATTATGACACGTGATTCCCGATTTTTCGTAATTTACTTATTAAAGCTACACTGAAGATGGTTGCACATCTGCCCTGCCTGCCTACTGTTAAAAATCCTATTTGCTTTGTTTTCGTGTTGCTCCTAGTTTGTGTCATGTAACAACTGAAATAGCTTCTTTGATATAACTCACTCTGTTGTCCAGGCATTATAAAGTTGATGTAGGGTGGGACATTGGAGAACAGGCTGGGTGTGAGTGCCGGCAGTAACGGCCCCGATACCTTGTCTGGAATCAGAATATATAAAATATTTATACAACTGATGAGATTATTAATTGAAGCATACGCAACATGACTAAAATGCTCAGTTTACTAATGCCAGTTTTCTGGCAAAAAATATTATTTGAAGGGTATTGGATATACTACACGTATACTACATGATTGAAACCAAATATGTTGACAAAATCCAAAAATGACCTCTTTGAATTCAGTTAAACGTTTTCAGGAGTTAACCTTTAACAGACTTCAATCTGACTTCTGCACAGATACCTCCATTAGTTGATGACAGTGTGACACAGTCAATGAAAGTTTGTGAACTGTCACTTAAACCATATGGTCCTTTTGGAGTTCGTTTTGGACAATGTACATCTGCATGGGTCGAGTCTGAGCAATTGACTGCAAGAGAAATTGTTTAAACTTATTTTCAATAAAAAAGAAGAAAATGACATAATTGTACAAATGCTGTCCCTATCAGAGGAATACATGCTGTATGGAATCGACATGGGTAGTTAAATTTCACATACGGTTGTTATAACTCACCTTTGTTAGTGTTTTGTCAAAATACAGTAACAAAATGTCCTGATTTCAAGAGGTATATTTCAAGATAGAAATACAGAGATGAGATACCTGTATTAAAGCTGTGGTCGCAGAAAATCATAAATATCAGCACAGCCGATGTTGCCCACCCCTTCTTCCCAGCCATGCTTTTTGCTCTCGGTGCATTGGCCTAATTCATCTGACCTGAGGCTTAATATTGTACGATCATTGGTGCTATATACAGGTGTGAACATTATTAACGACATTTCAAGCACTGTAGGTTGCTTGGGTAGTCAATACTATGTGGACAACAATCCGCTCGATGTGTATTTAAGTGGTCTCGTATAACCGCAGAATGGTGGGAAGAGTTAGAGCCCATTCCAAATGATACTTTCGTTTTACGTAGATCAATCCAATGCAATCACTATTAACACGCCTCCTCCTGGCGTTGATTAGAACACCAAAAAGTTGGTGATTATAAACGAGTACGTTGGAAATAAAAGGAGGCGTGTTGATCTTCTAATCTGATTGTATTCAGCGAGGGTCTCCGCGGACTTGGATCGATATACATGACGTGGAGCGATTCTTTCATTTGGAATGGAACCTGACGAAATGTGGTAAGTAGTTTTCCCTGGTTTGTTTTACAGCCAGCCACCCGTGCAGTTTGGGTCAGCATCTTCTTGTTGTTCGTATAATTCTATTCGGTTGAGTGAAGTGAATTAGAATGGAATTATTTTCTTCTAGGTAGAAGCACTGTATATATTGTGCTAGTTGTTTTATTTGGAAGAGTAGTGGGTAAGTTACGACAGGTGTTCATTCGACCAGTTAGTGTAGTCCAGTCGACACGTAATTTTTTTTTTTTTTTTTTTTTTTTTATGTTGAATCCGGGAGTAGTGTGACTATACTATCTAGAGATAACACATTCTTAAAACTTTGAAAATTTAAACTCAATATAATATTGTAACTTATATCTAAAAATGAAAACAATTCAGGCTTGCAACTTTTTCCTCGCACTATAGTCCCACCCCCTACGAGATTCAATTTTTGCTTCATTTTTTTTCCGAAGTTCAAAAATCGTGTCCGTATTTCATTTGGTTACATCCCTATACATCCCCGCACCGATACTCCCCCGCACTGATACTCCTGCGTACCGATACTCTGCAAAAACACTACTCCCTCACGACTTTGTTCGTTATAGATGTGAGGGCGTGCGCCGTACTCAACATGCAAAGGGCACTTTCTCCTTCATTGCTTGCGACGTGCATCTTGGACCAGGCAAGTCTCATTGCAAACTCCTTGCAAACGCCTTGCGAAGGGAGCAAGTCACGCTTGCTGCCTCGCTGTTCGCAGATTATTCGTAGAATCTATTGGAAATGTGCAATATCCTTCGTACGTGCTTACATACGTGCGAACTCGAAATTTCACATAAAGGACTTGCGTGGCACATGAGATTCTCCGCAAAATTTGAACTCTTGAAAACGGGTCGTAAGAGCCAGTGCGGCCGGTTGTGACCGAGGCTAATGTGTTGTCGTCCAAGATTTTTGAGGAACTTTGCGGCTTCTTTTGTACAATACCGATGTTCAATTTTAAGCAATTAAGATGTGTATGCACCGCGCAATAGCATAAAAACAACATNGTCTTTCGTTTTTGTTTTTTGGTTATTTTCGTTTAAATTTGTTAAGTATATATGATTGTTTTTATATTATAATAACATTTGTTTTTTGGTGCGGTGATTGTTTATATTTTTCAATTTTGGTTAGAACGCAAGTGTGTGTGTGTGTGTGTGTGTGTGTGTGTGTGTGTGTTAGTGCGTGTAAGCCAACAGTGTACCATAGAAGTGCTACTACTTCTATGAGTGTACATGCATATGTATGTTCTGTTTTATGTTAGTATGTTTACGATTATGTATTTATGTATGAATACCTGCGTGAATATTGATATTTCTATGTTGTTTCACTTTCAGCATTTGCTAGTGCAAGTTGGGGTACATTAATGTTCATAAATATATTAAATATATTAATAAATATAGTTTTGCTCAGTAAGAGTTGGTTTCCCCGTGTTTCCCATTCACAATAAGCAGAAATCCAGATAAAACACCTTTAATAAATCTTAATTATGCAATAAAAGTGACTTTTATTCCCAAGAACACTGTCAACGTAGCACTTATGACGTGATTAGTATAAATCATGCTTCAACATGTTTGAACTGGCGGCACAGCGACTCCAGAATGTCCCTCCCTGCTTCTTGGTTGTCATGGTAACGGCTGATCCACTGGTGAAGAAGTAGGTTGTAGTACCTAGGAGACATGATTTTACGACATTAACGAGAGTCGAAAATAAATAAATAAATAAATAAATATAAAAAGCAATCCGTTGTTGGAAGGCCTGTAGCCAGCAATTTAAGGTTGAGGGAGGAGATCTTTTACTGAAAAAGTGGACCTTTTACCAACAACCTACGTGTACCTAGATAAGTGTTTACCCAGAGGGGACCTAAACCCTAGAAAAGGGGCGGTTCATTCGACCCCCCCTCCCCCCGAACACCCCTGGCTACGGGTCTGGTATTCCTACAATGATATTTCATTGAATACTTGTGTCTCTCAACTTTTTACGGAATTAATGCATTACTTTTAGAATTATTTTGATGTAAGATTATATATAAAGTAAATCCGTTTGAGAAAATCGTTTTAATAAAAAAGTACATATTATTGACGTTGAAGACTAATCTATTTTTAAAATTCTGATTTAAAAAGTCGTAGAGTAAAACTTTCTTGACCTTGGTTGTTCAAAGAATCGTAGGTATTTCCCGGTATCTGGACCAGGAAATATTCTTTCAAACTGTCCTTTTCTGTTGTCTTCGTCTATTGTCTCTATCAGCATCCGCACGTCATCTGCTGCCAGGTTGTCTAATATGGTTTGTTGTTGGGTCTTGTTAATATAAAGAAAAACCTTTCTTTCAAAAGTTTAAAAAGCACAGATGAGTGCATAGTTTTTTTTACCCAAATTGTCGATCAACTATCGAGACATAGTGATATAAAGTTGTCCCTTTTCAGGGTACGGCGAGAATTTGGGAAGGTGGACAAGAGCAACCGTATTAGGAGTTCAAAAGGGTTACAGTGATGTATGTCAATTATGTCCATTATAATTACAATAATAATAGTTGTTATAGTTTATAACACTTTTTTATAAACGAGTATCATCGCCGAATTAAAATCTCAATTTCTTCACTCAAACCCCCCCCCCCCCCAAACTCTACCCACCTCACTAAGATTTTGCGTGTAGTATTCATGCTTCTCCTGGGCCTCCGCGGACAGTGTCTGCACCCACAGCCTGTGGTCCATAGTAAGGTGTTTAGGAACGCTTGACTTTCTGAAATGTAACCACAAACATGTGCTTCAAATGTGCGTTTGTGCAAAATATCAACCGGTAAAGTGCAATTGTTTCTTGTAGATGTAACATGAATAGGCAAAGGAAACGATTGGCTGTTAGAGGGTAGAACTTTACAAATTAAACATGACTTTTTAGATTTTAAATCGGGTGTTTACAAAGATTTATGTACGAGCTAGAACGACAAGTCTACCTTTCCGGTCCCAACTGCGATCGAAACTCCCTGTTCCCAACAAAGGGAATCTGTATACCAACAAGGTTCAGCACATCCTTTAACAACGGTACGTGTACCTTGGTGAAGTTACGACCCAAGCTGAAAGTTCATATGAAAGCAATTGGCTGCCGTCTGAGGCCTAGCAGAGAATGAACAATGCCAACATCAAGCACTGGAATTGTTTAATGGTTATTTCATAATACCAGGCGCTAAAAAATTTATCAATAAAAACATTCAACTTCCAGTGGCGCCCCCTTTAATTGACAAGCCAGTCACTTCGCCAATAGTAAAAAAAAATCCCTGTCAGCATCTGATTAATTGAAGTATCGCATTGCGTCATCACACTTACTCATGCGTATGATAAATCTAATCTAACGAAGAACATGCTTTAAATATGCTAAATATTATGATCAATAGGTGTAAGATATTCTTTAGGAGATGCTTATTCTGTAAAAAGAAGAAAAGAGATAATATTGAAACAGAAATCGTTAATGAATTTTTTCTCTTTTTTTTTTTTTTTTTTTTTTTGCCCAAAAATGTCCAAAGATAAAAATCATAACACGTGGATACATTTTTAGAATGTTCACTTACTTAGGATAAACGTTGACCTCTAGCACCCACGGTTTAAGGTTAGCGTCCAGAAGAACGTCGAAGCCAAAGAGTTCATGGACGCTGTATCTGCTCTTTAGGTAGGACTTGACTGCTTTGCGCATGTCAGCCTCCCCGCTACAATATGTGATCAAACCATATCAATTATATACAGATATCTGACATTAAGTCTATACCAGTGTAATAGCCAAAGGCAATCACAAGTTCGAAATTCAGGCTTAATAGAACATTGACTTGCGGTGGGAACCATATCGGTTTGCAAAATGTTTGTATATACAAACCATCCATGGCTGCGCCACAGTGAAAAAACGCTTAAGGTAGATCGGTCGTTACATGTTCCAACGTTCGAATTTTTTTAATTTTTCTTTTGTTTGAAGAGACACCCAAGTACATTAAAAATTTGCAAAAAAAATTGGGGGTCACCGACCAAATAAGAGAACTAATCCAAAATATGATACAACCTGCATATCGCACTAGTCCCCATTCAAATCAATGGGAAAATGGGTGTTTTTTCACTAAAGCATTATTTTTTATGACTTTCTGACGTTCGAATTTTTTAAAAAATTTTTTTGTGTAAAGAGGCTTCCAAGTACATTTAAATTTTACTAAAAAAATTGGGGGTCACCGACCAAATAAGAGAACTACGCCAAGTTGAAGTGCATTACACCCCGCGTGACGCACTAGTCCCCATTCAAATCAATGGGAAAATGGGTGTTTTTTCACTAAAGCATTTTTTATGACTTTCTGACGTTCGAATTTTTTAAAAAATGTTCTTGTGTAAAGAGGCCTACAAGTACATATATATTTTACCAAAAAAATTGGGGGTCACCGACCAAATGAAAGAACTACGCCAAGTTGAAGTGCGTTACACCCTGCGTGACGCACTAGTCGGAAGTCCCCATTCAAATCAATGGGAAAATGGGTGTTTTTCACGAAATCGTTTTTTTTTGTGTGTGTGTGTGTGTGTGTAGAGAGACATATAAGTGCATTTAAAACTTTTATTATGTTTAACAGCTGAAGTGAGTATACTCGGCTATTTTCAGATTTATCATACTGATGAGGTGTAGGCCTAAGCCATTTACTTTACAAAAAAATATTGAAGAGAGTAATAAGGGAAATACTCATGTGTATGAAAATAGTTTATTGTCTTTGTTTTATATTAATGAATATAACATGAACGTGACATCGTAAACACTGCGTTGTCAAGTAAAATGAAGCGTCTGATACAAAGTATCAAATGCGGCATTCACGTGCTTGCTTGCGGTGCGTTCAGTACACTTTGTTTACACTGACAAGTCAAGGTCAGAAGTGCACAATTTTTCTGTATAATATAACGCAGTTTTAATTTTGACTAGTGAATTTTCTTCAAGCTGTATGGCCATTTTCTGAACATTTGTATAAGCTACGAAATATTTCTCAGTCCAAATTTCTCTAAGTCCAAATGAATGGCGTTACGACGCACTTCCGGTTTTCGTCGAAATCTAAGCTACAGTATGCAGCACATTCAAGGCGTTCTACCTCAAAATTTACGCAGACGCTTTGATTGGAATTTACAACACTTATTCTTTACATGATATAGCACCTACGTGCATAATTTGTGAGCTTTAGCTGTCATACATTTTCTAGTGGCAATTCAAATTGGAAAAGGAGCTACAGTATTCCGACGATTTCTTGAAGGGCAAGTCTATGAACGTGCTACAGTTGTCGTACATGGAATCATAGTCGACAAACGTTGTCGAAAATCTGTATCGATCATACAGAGTTACATACAAGTTGATTATGTGTGTTTATCTTATAGATAATTGTTTTATTTCCTCAAATTGATAAAACAGACTGAAGTGTCGTTAGAGACGATTGACGATGCGCTGAAATTGCGCAAATCGTCAAATTACGTAACGACCGATCTACCTTAAAATACCTCTCCAATTCCAAAACTGCATCTGGCATACAGTGTATATACCTTCTTGATGTACCCGTTTCGACTAGCTGAAAAGGTCAACATTTTAGACCAGATGCTTACCTTATGATTGTCTTAATAATTATATCTTTTATGTCCTCCCAAACTGGATTTCGATCTATTCCGTGGTGCCGTTTTAAATATGCCCAAAACGTAGAATGGGACCTACAATGGAATTCATGGAGATTATGCTATGTCATGCCATGCTACGTCATGTTGCGGCAAGTCATGCTGCGTCATGTTGTGATGCCATGCTATGCTATTCCATGTTATGCTATGTCATGCTATGCTATGTTATGCTATGTCATGTTATGTTATATGTCATGTTATGCTATGGCATGTATGTCATGTTAAGCTATGCCATTTTATGTGATGTTATGTGATGTGATTTTATAACATTTCATGTGATGTGAGATGTTGGTAAGATAGCCACCCTTCGACTATAAAGGGGGCCCTTTTCGAATTATGTAAATTTTAAACATGTATTTAGAATAACATTTAAGTTCATTTTACCACTAACCGATGCAACATGGCCCGTTTATTTGAACATTGTCACGAAACTACTAGTAATTATAATGGAGGCATTGCTATTTCATTTGGAGTTATTCTTACCAAGTGTGTCCTTCTTGCATCTCACGATCGATGCGGAAACCCTTCTTCTCACTATTGACAAGAAAGTTTGTTAAATGTGCGAATTTATTGTAGACGTTCTTCATCGAAAACCTGAAATTGAAAAAGATTAACGTGATTGTGGAGATAATCTTTTGCCAAAACTTCAATGTACAATACTGAAGATGATGATCAAAAACGCAACCGCCTTTAGACACCACGAGTTTTATGAGATGCTATAGATTCGGTAAAATGCTGATTATCGAGAACTGTTTTCAGCGAACTAAGAAAATCGGGTTAACACATGATCGACACGCTGGTTAATTAATTTTCATTTATTTCCAATGTGTGTGTGTGTGTGCTACCATTGGTTTCTTGGACATTATGTTGTAAAATATGGTGTGCGAAAATGGCTCTCCTTTTGTTGACAATCTCTCTTAGCTGCAGTTTCGACTACTAAAGAATTAAATTTTGTCGACAGTCGCTATTAGCTGTAGTTTCAACTACGAAACAATTAATTTGTGCAAAAATTGACTCACTTTTCGGAGGCAAATCTAACTAGACCTTCTGGATATATGTATATCCGTAATGGGTCCACCGAAGTCACTTCCACGTAAATCCGCAAATCGAACTTGTACCCTTTGATGAGGAAAGGGTTGGGGACATACCTTGTGAAATTTAAAAAAAAAAGTGCAATGCAACAAATTATTATCATAGTTTCACTAAACTTCAATACAGGGCACGAGCGTATTTGGGAACGAAGGAAAAACGTACTCGAGCAACAGCGATGACATAGATTTTAAAACGGATTACAGTTTACATTTGATGTTATATTTGGTCTGGACTGATAGTGAGAATAAGAATAATAAATAAATGATATCTTCAGATACCCATTCGTCATTAAAAACAGTAATCAATGCAGTTCAACAACACGCATGCAGGCACCATTGCCTAAATTGATCTACTGTTTATAGCAAACTACTTGCCTTTGTACGACAGCATTTCTGTACTTGTTGGCGTCTTGCCACTTTTGTGTCATATATATTCCCCTTGCTTTACTGTAACAATACTTAGAGCAAGGGGTGAAAATAAACATTGCGTTACATAATGGCTGATCAGCATGTTTCAGGCAAGAAAACAATGAATCAATATTTACTGATTCAAATTCCTCTTTTACAAAGGTCATGACTTAAAAATTGCATCGTCGAACAATTTCATGTGCTAATTAATAATGAACATAGATTTATACGAAAGATATCCTGAAACTATAATTTCAAAATCCATACAACGTTTGTTAAAATTAAAAAGAAAGAAACATTATTCAAGGAAGATGACTGAAATGATACTGATTTCAATTGCATACTTAGCAGGTAACCTTCTCGTGGTCAGTTGATTTTGAAAAAAAGTTACAGTAAATCACTGTTAATGGATAAAAACAGGCACCGATTTCATCATTTACCGGTTTGACAATCCAGACATGGTCTTCAGTGCTGCTGTGTGAAAACTGTCGAAGCTGGTTGACGTCAGCAGGAAGAAGGAAGGTAGTTGGATAAAAGTCATATTCTTTTCCCCCGTGAATCAGCGCCATGGTTTGTAAATTCCGCGTCAGTCTGTCTTTGCATCCGATTGTCCAACTGTCCGGAATGAATCTGAACTGAAGGTAGATATACATCAATCGTAAAACATTCAATTCATTTACTTTATTCATTCAACCAAGAGTCAATATATCATGAAAATGAAATGGCTGTATTTGATCGGCAGTTACTGTCCACTTTTCCTGTCCTTATTCAAAGACGCTTGGGGGTTGTTATCAATCGAACTAAGCCTAAATCCCCTTTTTGCTGAAATCATACGTTTTTTTTTTTTTTTTTCAGAGATATTTTGATTGCCAATTTCAATTGCAACAGGAAGATTGTATTCCCTAAATATTATTCATTTACCTTCTGTTGCGGAGAAACGTTTAGATATTTTTCCATTTCCTCAGATTTGATTGGTTCATGAAAATACAACGTCCATTTCTGAACATCTGGAACCATAAAACATACTTTATATACTACGAAACACTTTCCTTACTTAATAATTACAGACAGATACAGAAACAATCACAGAAAATTATACAAGGTCAATTACGGACAGTTACAAGGGCAGTTACAGGGACAATTACAGAAAGTTACAGGAACAATGATAGTTACAGGAACAATGATAGACAGTTACAGCAACAATGATAGACAGTTACAGCAACAGTGATGGGCGGCTATAGAACAAATACAGAAACAGGAACAGAATTCACATTCCGAAATCATTTATTTCTTAAATTTTCTTCAAAACAATACGAGAGATTTTGAAAGATGAGAATTTTTAATGTTATATGACATGGATGTTAATTCCATAAACGTGACTCACCTTTGGTAGGTGCGAAACCAACTGTGAGAGCCAGCTCTAAAGCAATATCGTTCCTCTTGCCATAAACCTTCAACAGGTCTCTTATCCGAGGATTCAACATATCAACTGAAGTCAAGGAATGTGATAGATGAAAAGAAGATATGGAACGAACTTTGGTATGTTTTCCACAGGAGAAAAGACAGCAGCTACGGGTTTTATCTGTGAAATTTCTAATCTGTTTTAATGTTGCCCTTTCTTTCCTTTCCCGATCACACAGAATCAACCCGTTTTACCCCCCACAGTTACCAAAGAGCGCATTCAGAACAGTGGACTAACAGACCCGCGGATCAAATATGACCGACCCACTTGAATGCTTGTTGCAATAATCCCCGTAATCTATTCAGTGTCTAATTGGGAATTTAAAAACAAGCTTTTTTTAGTGGTTCTCCATATTTGATCCGCAAACTAGTAAGTTCACTGTTGTGAATATGATCAAATTCTTTTCGATGGGAATTTTACGCATGTCAGTAAACAACCTCGACCAGCTCACCATCTTCATCCGGCAGCACGAAGTTGATGGTCGGTGGCACGTTTGAGAACAGGCTGGGAGTCAGGGCTGGATGCACATGGTGTTTTTCTTCATCTGGATATTCCTCTGGGTGAAATGGAACCCTTGTCTTGGGACAACTCTCTGACGGTGTTTCCAGAGGTCCTGTGTCGCTTGAAGTAGGGTTAGTGATTGCTTGTTTCTGACAAACATCAATGTCCAGCCGATTTGGTTGGTGACAATTGTCCGCTAGGAACAAATTATAAATTTAATGCTTAGCCTTAACAACATGAAGGCGCAGCTTCAAGCCCTGGGTCACTTCTATTGCTCTAGGCACTATGTCACTTCCCAAGACGATAAAACTCTCCCTTTTTTCGAAAAAATAACTCTCTATTTAAAACTGAGTGCACTAGCTTATCTTTTCTAAACAAAGTGGGCAGGAATGCCCTGTGTCACAATTGTCAATTTTACGCATAAGGCTTTTTCCCAAAAAACAATATTTTGTATGAATAATAATTAGTGTTCACACTTCATTATTTTTTCCGATATGGAAAACAAAATGTCTTGATACAGACAGCGAGGAGAAATCATATTATCATCATCAATTATATTATTGAAAGTAAAGCGAGGTTTACTCACTTAACTCGATCTTGTCTGCCGAAATCTGACGAAGAAATCCTATCGTACAAACAAGCAGAATCGTTCTGAAGGCCATCTTAAACTGATAAAGCAGTGTCTTGGTGTACATGTACATGTAGTAGTCTTTTTAATACTCTGCAACTGGGTGGATGTATGTTCATGGAAAAATATGCAGTGTTTTAAAAGAATACCAGCAGTTTACAAATTGGCCATAGACGTTTATACAGAATTCATCATATGCAACACCATATGCTTCTGTATATCAGGCAATAATGTATTCAGGTTTTAAGGCATTATTCATATCTTGTCATTTCAGGTGAAAGACAAGTCCTTCTTTAAATGCAAACATTCTGTTATCAAGTTTCCTTCTATAATGCAAACTGTTTGTAGCTATAAGTTTGGGAACCCAGTTCAAACATGCTGAAGCATAGATTGGGTTCCCATACCTATATCGATGTACAGCATCGCTCCATCTTCTAGCGGTTTCTCGCTATATTGCTTTCAGCTTCAGCTGCTTAGATGTCTGGCACGCCTACTGAAGCTGCTAAACGATAATTAATTTCCCCCTAGCAGCTTCAGTAAGCGTGACAGACATCTAAGCCGCTTTAGTTGAAAGCAATTTAGCGAGAATCCCCTCGGTGATAGATCGATCCACATTTAGTACGATGGGGTCTGGGGATGGTCCAATATTTAACACAACTGTAATAACTGCAACGGTGACATTGCTCCTGGGAACAAAATAACAATGTAATCGCAAATAAAAATCTGAAGTTTTCCCCCCCACTGTGAGAAGTATTGTATAATGATGTGACCTCCAAGTAACTGACGTTAGCCTTGATGTAGAAACTATAAAGTTGTGGATTTAGAATTGTATTGTTGCATTGACGTTAATAAAAGTAAGCTGTTGCTACACTGCTACATCAAAGGCACACCGTGGGCTGAGAAACTGATCCGTGTTCAAGCTTAGTATTAAAACTTTAAGTAACAATCATCACAATTTATTTTTACTGTAACACTAGCACTTTCTCGATACATGACTGCTTTGAGCTACGCCATAGAATCGTTCATTTTAGTCCTTAAATGACCGCCTGTAAGTGTTTGGTACTCCTTACCGGATATAATTATCAAAGCAACTTAAAGGCACTGACATAAGAAAAATATTTATTTTGCTTTATCAAAAGTAAAAAAAAAACGAATATACAACTGTGAAATATCAGGATGTTGAAACTATCACATTGCTTTACTTCAAATTAGCTGTCCCCGTTTTAACTCAAGCTCCCTCATAGCGTGGTACCATGGTTCTTATGTTGCTAGAACGATGCTGCAGTACCCTTTACCAAGGCGATTGATTTTCACAAGATATTCACAGGTATATCTTTACATAAATAGACAGCCATTCTGGCTTTTTTAAATTTTGCCTGCAATATCTGCCAGAGGGTAATGCAGTAGTACAGTTGACTCGTTTTGCACTTTTGGAATGCTTAAAAATTGAAGCACGTATCTCCTTAAATAGTAGACCGTGTTTTAATAGATAACGAAAAAAAAAAGACTTATGTATGTTCGTGTTGGTGTGTGTAGGCCTATAATGTACCACACAAGTTCTACTAGTACTTCTTCTATGAGTGTACATGCATCTGTTGCGCAGTTTTATGTTAGTATGTTTACGATTATATATGTATTTATGTATGAATACTTTTATGAATAATGATAATAATGATATGTTGTTTAATTATATATCATTGGTCGTATATTTGTAAAGGGGTACGTGGAATATAACACACTGTCACCCGGGGCGATGTTATTTGACATATACACACCGACAGCAAGTACTCGCATTTCACCGAGCTCCCCCCCCCCCCCCTTAAGCCGACTACTTTAAGGCGCACCGGTATATCAGCAGGGTCAAATAACATCTCTCGCTATGTATAAGTAACTTACAGTGTCTCACACGGTGG
The DNA here is from genome assembly GCF_001039355.2 of Lingula anatina. The sequence continues at coordinate 35,506 of NW_019776172.1, read as the reverse complement.
GCACAACATTCAAAATAGGCATAAATCCCAATAAAACAACTTTAACAAAGTTTAATTTTGCAATAAAAGTGACTTGTTTTTTTATTCCCAAGAACACTGTCAAAGTAGCACTTATGGCAGTTAATTGAAATCATGCTTCAACATGTTTGAACTGGCGGCACAGCGACTCCAGAATATCCCTCCCTGCCTCCTGGTTGTCATGGTAACGGCTGATCCATTGGTGAAGAAGTAGGTTGTAGTACCTAGGAGACATCATTTAACGACATTAACGAGAGTCGAAAATAAATAAATAAATAAATAAATAAATAAATATAAAAAGCAGTCCGTTGTTGGTAGGCCTGCAGCCTGTAATTTAAAAAGTTTGGGGAGGGAAGTCTTTTTCTAAAAAAGTGGACCTTTCACCAACAACCTACGTGTACCTAGATAAATGTTTACCCAGAGGGAACCTTAACCCGGGAAAAGGGGCGGTTCATTCGACCCCCCCCCCCCCCCCACCCCCAAACAACCCTGGCTACGGGTCTGGTATTCCTACAATGATATTTTATTGAATACTTGTGTCTCTCCACTTTTTACGGAATCAGTGCATCACTTTTAGTGTTATTTTGATGTAAGATTATATATAAAGTAAATCCGTTTGAGAAAATCGTTTTAATAAAAAAAATACATATTATTGACGTTGAAGACTAATCTATTTTTAAAATTCTGATTTAAAAAAGTCGATGAATAAAACTTTCTTGACCTTGGTTGTTCAAAGAATCGTAGGTATTTCCCGGTATCTGGACCAGGAAATATTCTCTCAAACTGTCCTTTTCTGTTGTCTTCGTCTATTGTTTCTATCAGCATCCGCACGTCATCTGCTGACAGGTTGTCTAATATGGTTTGTTGTTGGGTCTTGTTAATATAAAGAAAAACCTTTCTTTCACTAGTTTAAAAAGCACAGATGAGTGCATAGTCTTTTTACCCAAATTGTTGATCAACTATCGAGACATACTGATATAAAGGTGTCCCTTTTCAGGGTACGGCGAGAATTTGGGAAGGTGGACAAGAGCAACCGTATTAGGAGTTCAAAAGGGTTACAGTGAGGTATGTCAATTATGTCCATTATAATTACAATAATAATAGTTGTTATAGTTTATAACACTATTTTATAAACGAGTATCATCGCCGAATTAAAATCTCAATTTCTTCACAACCCCCCCCCGAACTCTACCCACCTCACTAAGATTATGCGTGTAGTATTCATGCTTCTCCTGGGCCTCCGCGGACAGTGTCTGCACCCACAGCCTGTGGTCCATAGTAAGGTGTTTAGGAACGCTTGACTTTCTGAAATATAACCACTTACATGTGCTTCAAATGTGCGTTTGTGCAAATATCGACGGGTAAAGTGCAATTGTTTCTTGTAGATGTAACATGAATAGGCAAAGGAAACGATTGGCTGTTAGAGGGTAGAACTTTACAAATTAAACATGACTGTTTAGATTTTAAATCGGGTGTTTACAAAGATTTATGTACGAGCTAGAGCGACAAGTCTACCTTTCCGGTCCCAACTGCGATCGAAACTCCGTGCTCCCAACAAAGGGAACCTGTATACCAGCAAGGTTCAGCACATCCTTTAACAACGGTACGTGTACCTTGGTGAAGTTACGGCCCATACTGAAAGTTGATATGATAGCAATTGACTGCCGTCTGAGGCCTATCAGAGAATGAACAATGCCAACATCAAGCACTGGAATTGTTTTAATGGTCATTTCACAATACTAGGCGCTAATAAATTGATCAATAAAAACATTAACCTTCCAGAGGCGCCCCCTTAAATTGACAAGCCAGGCACTTCGCTAATAGAAGAAAAAAGATCGCAGTCAGCATCTGGTTAATTAAAGCATAGCATTGCATTATCACACTTACACATGATTAATCAAATGTAATTACTGAAGAACGTGCTCAAAATATGGTAAATATTATGATCAATAGTCATAGCTATAAGATATTCTATAGGAGATGCTTATTTTGTAAAAAAAAAAAAAAAAAA